>ML804064.1:329520-340842 GCA_009831015.1 Picea engelmannii
ACAAATGCTTCACAACCGAAAGTTTTCAAAAAAGAATAGTTTACCTTTTTTCCTGTCCATTCCTCCTCTGGAATTCTACCATACAAAGAGCTTGAAGGTCCTCTGTTTATTAAGTAAACAATAGTATCTACAACATCTGCCCAGAACTGTAAGGGAAAACCGGCATGCAATCTCATACTCCTTTCACGCTCCATGATTGTCCTGTTCATCCTTTCTAATACACCATTTTTTTGTGGTGTTTGTGGAACTGTCTCCTCTCTATGAATCCCATGGTATGAACAGTAATCATCAAACTCCTTGCTGCAGTATTCACCTCCATTATCTGATCTGAGACACTTCAAAATATTTCCTGTCTCATTCTCAACTAAAGCTTTCCATTTCTTAAAAGTATAAAAAACATCAGATTTTTGTTGAATGCAATAAACCCAAGTTTTTCTAGTTGCATCATCAATAAAAGTAACATAATAATGAGAGCCACCAAGAGATGATACCTGAGTTGGTCCCCATACATCTGTATGCACAAGATCTAACCTTTCATTCTTCTTTTCTTTTCCAACTCTGAGAAATCTGACTCTCTTTTGTTTTCCATAAACACAATGCTCATAGAAGTCCAAATCAATTTGTTTAAGATCTGGCAACAAATTTCTTTTGTGAAGGATCTAGATACCCTTCTCACTCATGTGTCCCAGCCTATGATGCCATAGTGGTGTATCCACTCCTGTAGAAGCTAAAGATATAGAAGAGTCAGTATTACTAGTACATAGATACAATGTACCTACCTTCTCTCCTTTCTCTATCACTAATGATACTTTGATGACCTTCCACGTCTTATCTGTAAATATGGATATACAACCTTCACTTGCCAACTGCTCTGTTGAAATCAGATTTTTTCTTAAATCTGGAACATGTTTTACCTCTTTCAACAACCATTGGTTTCCATTTTGTTGCTTTATTTTTACCTTTCCCATTCCAACAATTTTACATGGTTTATCATCACCCAAATGAACTTGTCCAAAATCACCTTGAACATAATCTAGAAAATGTTTCTTATGGGGTGTGGCATGAAATGAAGCTCCTGAATCTACTACCCAAGACTCAAAAATATTATCTACAGAAAGAATCAAAGCATCTTGTAACACATCACCTATTACATTTTCTTCCTGACTTCTCTCCTGCTATCCATCTCTTTGTTTCTTTGGAGCTCTGCAGTCTTTCTTCAGATGTCCTTTCTTCCCACAATTCCAACACTCTATCTTTCCAATTTTGGATTTGGATCTGCCCTTCCTAGAATTTCCACGGTTTCCTGATCCCTTTCCTCTATCCTTTTGTCTTCCCCTATTCTCCATGTTCAACGCATTTCATGATGTCTCACCTGTGTTTTTCCGTCGCATTTCCTCACTAAGGATAACACCAACAACATCATCAAATTTTAAAGTATTTGAACCAGATATAGAGTTACTTACAGCCATGACCAAGCCATTCCATCTTTCTGGCAATGAGCACAAGATTAGAAGAGCCCTAATCTCATCATCAAAGTCCACTTTTACAGAAATTAGTTGATTAGTAACCGTATTAAATTCATTTAAATGATCTGCAATAGACCGACCTTCTGACATCTTCATATTAAATAATCTCTTCATTAGAAATACCTTATTTGACGTCGAGGGTTTTTCATACAATTTGGCCAACGCATCCATCAAACCCTTCATTGTCTTTTCTTTCGAAATATTTAAAGCCACCGATGCTGCCAGGATCAGTTGTATCGTTCCTAGAGCCTTTTTTTCAAGAATCTCCCATTCTTCATCCTTCATGGCCGTCGACTTCTTTTCTACTCCACTCAATCGTAGGAATATATCCTTCTAATATAAATAGTCTTCCTTCTGCATCTTCCATAACTAGTAGTTTTGGCCGTTAAATTTCTCGACCCTAAACTTTCCATCTTCTGACATTGCTCCCACTCGAACCAGGAACCCTCTTTTCCTTTGAGTTACCTTACGTTCTGATACCAATTGTTAGAAAAACAGGACCGCGGAGCAATAAAATAAAACAAATGCAGAAAAAAAACACAGAAGACACACAATACAAGAGAGACACATATTTACGTGGTTCACCTAGTGTGGGATACGTCCACCAGAGAAATTTCCAGGTCCTTCCTTTATTATTTTCCATCAAATGAAGGGATACAACCTACAGCAAAACCCGTTGTAACTTCCTCTTCTTTCTCTCACAGTCTCCTCTCTCAGAATACAATATTCACCATCATCCATAGCTGCAATACATTTCCCTCATAAAAGAGGGTTGCCTTCTAGGGAAAAAAACCCTAACATAATCTCTACTGTTAGATCTGTGACCTTATAATGAACGGTCGATATTTACAATGAAATTACAATATAATTTTCCAAGGAATTTTTTTCTTTGGGGGCTTCTCCCCCAAACCCCCATCGGGCGACGCTGCCCCTGAACCCCCACTGGGGGCCCGCTTGCCCCCAAACCCCCCAGCCAGGGGGATAGCCCCCCCGGACCCCGCAGAGGGGGTACCCCCCCTCTGCACTCCCCCGCGTGGAAGAGTGTACATACTTTTGGGGTGTAAATACTTCATGGGGTATAAACACAGCTAAAAGCAAGGACCTCTGAACCAGGAAGATAATCATGCTCCAAAACCAACATAAAATCTCTGAACTATTTTTCGTCTGGAAAAACTTTGTTCAACATTCATATGAATGATCATTATCTCCAATAAACTGTTGATAGTCTTCAAGGCAATTAGAACGAGGATAGAACACACCTGTGTCTATTCATAGTAGTACATAACTACAATCCAATGGTTCACTACCACATCAAGTAATACATAAGTACTTGATCAACAACGCATGGTTACAAATGGTGAAACATATTCACTACATTAGTCCTCATCTACTGTCATATAGTCTTCATAACAAACATCTGAGAGCATCCTGCATAGAAACAATGTTATGATAAAAACTGTATCATCTGGGCCAATATTTCACTCACGTCTATGAGATCTGAAAGAATGTCTGCCACCATAGTAGTCTTCATCTGCATAGAAACAATGTTATGATAAAAACTGAATCATCTGGGCCAATCTTTCACTCACGTCTGTGAGATCTTGAAAGAGTGTCTTCCCTCAATATAGAATATCAACAATAATCATCTGGGCCAATATTTCACTCACGTCTGTGAGATATGAAAGAATGTCTTCCCTCAATATAGAATATCAACAATGGGCTATCTGCCCCATTCTTCTCAACCAAGGAAGAAGGATTATTTATGATTTCTGAGCCTGGACCATTTCTCACCCTGGGCCATTCCTTCGACACTAAACAAAGTGTAACCTGGAGAGAATGAGTTTTCCCTTGAGAAAAGTTTGGACCATTCCTTACCTTGGGCCATTCCTCCGACACTAAACAAAGTGTAAGCTGGAGAGAATGAGTCTTCCCTAAGGAATGACTGTCTTGGACTATTCCCCACCCTGGGCCATTCTTATGACAATTAAACAAAGTGTAACCTAGAGAGAATGAGTCTTCCCTCGAGGAATAATTGTCCCTAATTGCTGAGCTTGGACTACTCCCCACCCTGGGCCATTCTTTTGACACTAAACAAAGTGTAACCTGGAGAGAATGAGTCTTCCCTCAAGGAATAACTATCCAGACCATTCCCCACCCTAGGCCATTCCTCCGACACTAAAGTGTAACCTGGAGAGAATGCATAACCCTCGAGGAATGTCTGTCCTACATCAACCTCCAGAACGGACGATTCTTCGAAACTTCTCACAACTATGAACTTTGAAAGAATGATTGCTCGGCGAGGTGGACCATTCTACTTGACCACTACTTAGAGTGACTTCCAAGAAAAATGATTGTCCTAGACCACTCCCCATAATGGGAAGTCACAGTCTATGATACATCAGCAATAAATTTTCCTCCCATGTTAACTACAATGGGAAGTCATTGTCCATCAGAAATCTCAATCCACTTTCTGAAGAGGAAAGCATCTGTCCAATCTAGACTATTTTTCAATTACAAAGATAAATGATATTTTCAATGCTCCCTCCTAACTGGAGAGTTATTTTAACCACAAAAATAAATGTTTGCGTACCTTCTTCTAGTTTGGAGAGTCTTCCCTTCCAGCTAAGAGAGTTATTTCCACGAGCTCTAGGTTGAGTATGCAAGTTCTTTCATCTTGAATAGAGGCTTTACCAAAATGTATGCTTATCTGCTCATCTGCGGAGATATGTAATGGAGAATCACTTTCTTCTTTCTAGACTTCATCATGGATAATGTAATGCTTGTAATTTAGCTTGGAATACTGTGAAGGCTTCATGTAGATATAAACAATAGAGTATATCATAGTTGGAGAACTCGAACATATCCATGTGGTACTTCTTCTGTCATCACGAGATCTGATCTTCTGAGTAGTCATCTTGATGTTATAGGAAATCTTCACCATGCTTCTGCTGTGCACTGGAGGTTCTCCACCAAGTTGTCTTCTTCTTATCTGTATACAGGAGTCTCTTTCTGGTATGTCTCAAAGTCTTGAGATTGCTCTGCATGTGCTCTTTACTCAATTTCTTCTGGAGAACACTCTTTGCATTTATCTGATGTAGAGTTCCAACTCATGGATGTTGCAAATGATATAATGAATCATGCAGTGATATGTATGGTGTACTGGAACAATCAATCATCATAGTCTTCTCCCTCCATCTGAGAGAGCCTATGGTTCTGGATCTTCCAATGCTTTCATTCATAGGTTTTCCATACATTGTTCTTCATCATGACTTTCAGTTTTTTTTCTTGATTTCTTTTAGTGAGTTCATATTAGGCTGGCAATCTTGTGATTCTTGATACAATGACTTATTGTTCTAATTCTTCTTTCTTGGAATCTTCATTTTCTTCTTCATGTTTTTCTTTAGCTATTGGGTCCATGGAGTTTCTTATAGATTCCATGCCCTAGAGATTCCACTTCTTACCTTCATCATCGGTTCATAGATCTAGATGGACAACCAGGAATACTTTAAGGCTACTCTTCAAAAAGGTCTTCTTCTGTGGTTGAGTTGAACATGTACTGTCATTCATGACTGCTACCATGGATATATACATTTCATCATATTCAATGGATCATAGGATTATCTCCCTCTTGATCCTTGCTTCATGTATAAGTTCATGTAATCTACTCCCTTTGTTTGACTGATTCCATGCTTCTGTCTCCATCCTTATTGTCTTCTACAATATAAAAAAGATTCCACGCTTCCATCTGCAACTTTATTGTCTTCTGCAATATGTGATAGAGTCCACGCTTGCATCTACATCCTTATTATCTTCTTCAATATGTGATTGGTTCTCTTGTCTAACAGAGTCCATGCTGCCATATTGTTGTCTTCTACAGAATGTCATAAGTCTTTTTCTAGTTTCCTCTCAATTGTTTACTTCTTTTTGTCTTTTCTTTTTCCAAGTCTCTTCAAGATTGATTATGATTTCGGTCTTATCTTGTAATGTCTTCCACATGATTTGTATTTCATCCTTTCATATGTATTAGCTAATGATATTCATCCTTGTCTTGTTGTTATTTCATAGGTAGAGTTCTTCTTGGAACACATTATCTTCCAAGAAATAGATATACATGATATGTACAGAGACGATGAAATCAAGATATGTACAAGAAAATAAGAAGAGTGTTGTTACCTTTTAGTAGGAGAAGTCTCTTCCATCCCGCTTAGTCTTCTTTGCAGGTTCCATTTCTTCGACAATCGATGCTTCATGTTTCTCCTTCATTTTCTTTAGCTCGGGACACTGATTCCTGTAGTGACCGTACTTCTGACAGTTGAAGCATTGTATTTCTGAAATATCTTTTCCTTGTTTTGGCTTCTTTCTTGAATCGAACTTTCTTTTGTCCATGAAGTTCTTCAATATTGTTGTGAAGGCTTGATCATCATGCTTCTTTTGAGGTTTCTCTTTTGCATTGATCCTTGATTCTTATTGAGCACAGTAAGTCCAAAGTTCTTCAAATGTTGGGTACTCCTTCCTTGTGTTCATGCTTGCGGAAAATGCATCCCATGTCTTGGGAAGACCATGGAGTACTATGTTCACCAATTCATTTTCTGAAGTGATCTCTTAGTTGGGATATCCTTACAAAGTAGGATGTTATGCTGTCATCATCATTCATCTTCATGTCACGGAGCTCATTCTTCAGACTCATAACTTGTCCAATGTTTCTAACTGAGAAGAGATTTGTTTGGGAATCGTACATCTTCTTCGATGAGTCAAGATGGGAGATGTAGGGTATCAAGTGGTCTTTTATAGAATCCACTATGATACTCATGGAATTTATGTCAACGTCTTTGAACTTTTCCATAGCTGCAATGTTCTTTGGTTCCTTCTCTTCTCCTTCTTTAAACTCAGGCTTCATGATCTTTCCTTTCACAATATCCAACACTTTATTCTTAGCGAGGATGAGGTCAATCATTGTCTTCCATGCTCTAAAGTTAGAGGCTCCATCTAGCTTGTTCTCAGAGTTCATAGAGTTTGTCATGGCTTGCTTGACTTGGTCAAACCCTAGATTTGACCAGAAATTCAAACTTCATGTCTTGGCCTTCTGAGAGTACCAGGAGATCTGTTGGGCTAGGGCGCACTAATATATCTGGAGATTAGTTCAATCTCTTCACTTAAGGTGCCTCGACAAGAGGTTTAGGGTTTCTGCAATTGCTTCTGCTAGTAACCCTAACTGCAGTGCTTTTGGAAACTGCTCCTTCTAGTAACCCTAGAAGAAGTTCCTCAATGAGCTCAATGTCTAGCAGCTATGTTTCCTTCCAACGTTTTAGGCTGTCTGAAGGGGTGTGGGCCCATAAACTATTAGAATATAGAATATGGTGTGCTTGTTTTACCATTGACAATACCATCGTCACCCAACCATAGGCCGAAGCCTCCCTCTGAGCACCTTAACCTTGACTGAGAATTCTTCTGGAAGCAAACCTTAGGATAGATAGCCAAACAAAGAGCAGTGCATCTCTCCCAAAGGATAGCGCAACACAAAAGACTGATCAGACAGTCCCAAACCCTAGCCAAGAGATATCCAAGCCAAAATTGAAACTAGTTGCTACTGCAGCTACACCTGCAACCCTCCTCCAAACCTGCACACTAGACTGCAACTGCAGTGTGCACCAACTGGGAAACTACTGTGTAGAACTGGCTCTGTTTGCAACTGTTGAGATGCTACAAATGAGAACTGGCGCCCGGTATTTATAGTAAACTTGCTAGTTTGTTGGGGTCGACTTCTCCTTCTGGGTATGTGTCTATTCATTATATGTAATGACTTTTTTAAACTAACATCTAAAAATTCTACTTAATGTATAGCCATTTCTACCAATTTCTACCAGGTTTATAAAATCCAAATTTTCTCAACACTTTACGCAAATAAAATTAAAATTTATCAATGAGTAATGCATAAATTCAAATTGAGCACCTTAACTCTGATGCTAATTTCCATTGTCAGTTGTCTTCTTGCTGCTACCTGCTACACAGTCCAGTCCTGTTGCAAACACAGAAAATAATTGCCCAAAACCTCTTATCCACCCTGCCAACTAGGAAAACAACCTAGCTCCAGGATATCTACGGATATCCTGGCCCTCCGAGCCCAAAACCGCTAGCAACTCGGTGCCTCCCTGATCAAATAGGTCACAACCAACAAATCCTGTGCCTCAATCTAAGCACACCATCTCCTAGCCCCTCTCGGCTCTCTCCCATAGCAAAAACAGTCTCCCCTAGAATTCCCTCCTCCAACTCCTTCCTTCCATCCTTATCCTCTTCCTTCACTGACACTCCACCACCCTCCATTAAATTCCTTATCCCTCCATTTAATTACCCTTATCCATTCATATTAATTCCTTTATCTTCTCGGGATCCTTATGTGATCCCTTCATGTATACGTAACTTGATTTAAATATTATATTTTATTCCCCACCTTTTATTTAATTATTAATTAATTAAATATTATATTTTATTCCCTACCTTTTATTTAATTATTAATTAATTAAATATTATATTTTATTCCCTACCTTTTATTTAATACTTAATTAATTAATGAATTAATTAATAATTAAATCAATCATTAACCATATTGATTAAAGAGTTAATTATACTTAAATTAATCATAATCAAGAATTTAGCTAATCTTTTTAGGATTACATTATTAAATTAATTATAATTTATAATCACGGGTCGTTACATTATATTATTATTATTTATGGCTGAATTTTTCTGTTGGAGGCTAATAGCCTAATATAAATTATCTTCTTGAGCTGACAAGGCTTCTAGGGTTATTAGCCAATTCATTAGGGTTTCTCTTGCTTCCCGGAGTCTTCCATTCTCGTCAGGTTCACATGTGGGGGTAAATACCTCCCGCAACTACCATAATATTAACATATATCAGCAGGTATTGCATGATATACCTTATTGAATCTGGATGAAAATTGATGTATTGTCTCCCCTGGCTTTCTTTTCAAGTGGTCATATTCTTCTAGGATGAGAAATACATTTCTCATGATTACCCACCTATCTAAGAAAACTTGCATGAACTGATGAAAATTTATGATGCTTGCAGCTGGGAGGTTTTTAAACCAATTTTTAACTTTGTCCTTGCAAAGACAAGTCAAACATCCTAATATAGACATCGTCATCTTCGACCTCATAAAGGTCAAGGAAATATTCAAACCTCTAGATGTGTTTTTTAGTAGTAATATTGGCATTCTCTACATCAAGCCTAGGCAGATTATTGTTGTAATTTGCAGGGAGGTCATGAAGGATAGGAGGCAAATCTAGGGGCTTGTATCTGTCTAGGATTTTGGCAGGTATAGGAGGTGAAGCAAGAGGCTTACAACCATCCATAGCTTTAGCAAGAGTAGGAGATAAAGCAGGAGGCTTATGACTCACTAGGGTTTCTACAGGTGCATATGGAATGTGCACAAGTGTATGAGTATGTACATAATCTACAATTTGGGGTTTAGTCTCTTGAGTCTCTTTAAGATGAAAATGATCATCTTGAATTTCAACAATATACTCTAGACTAGGATCATGATAAGAGAGAAAGTAATTGTAGATGAAACCAATAATATCATGAATACAATTTGAGTTTGAGTACCTGGTCTTTCTAGGCTACTTGGTCATGCTTTAGGTTCTTCCTCCAGTGGAGTCTTTGAGTTGGCATTGTCTGGAGCTGGTTGGAGTCACCAAGTGAATGATCTCAGCCTTCTGGTGTCTAGTCACTATCCACCATCAGTGATCGGATCTGGAGCTTGAAGTGTACTACTGGGGAAAGTCCCCAGTATGGTCGCTATTCTGTTAGCACTCTGTAATTTTCCCAAGGCTACGGAGGCAGTCACATAGGCAACATCAAAACCACTTCGAGTATTGGATCTATCCCTCCAAGACTCAGAGAGGGATCTCTCTATCTAATATAACTTTGTTGGAAGAGAATACTAGGCTAGCTATGCAGAACATGGGTTTGTTTATGGATTTTGAGTTGGTTTGGTTAAGGAACAAAGGACCATTGGGCGACGTGGAGTCAATGATAAATACGATAGATAAATGAATAACTAAAACAAGATATAACCAGGAAAGATAATCATGCAAGTGGATTTTTTGAGCTTATAGAATGGGAAAGGAAGAAGAGATTGGAATTCATTTCAAATGTAGAGCAGAGTACGGCTGAATTCTACACTTCAAACTTGGAAGAAAAAGTAAATCATTTAGAGCCAGCACAGGGTGTCAAGAACAAATCCTGCACATTATCTTCTCACTGACAATACAGAAAGAAAAGTATGTGAAATAGGAAAATAATGAGTTACATAAGGGAAAAATTCACCACTTAAACACAACACAGGAATCTGGAAAAAGTGCCTTTGTATTCATTCATAAAGTCATTTACAGGTTGTTGCTCATCTTGACAAAACAGAGAATCATGTTTCTATATTATCTTCCCCTCTGGTACCTCCAGGTCCAACCTATTTATATTAAAATCATCTGAATAAATAGGGGATATCCCCCAACAAGTTGTGTGAGTTGGATTTAACTGTCTCGGCCAAAAATAGCAAGAAATCCCCAAAAATATGGAATTGTACACCATGAAAGACGAGCCTAATTTCTGCAAAAAAGGGGTCCGAACAGACATCTATTTCTCTTTAATGCTGACACCTGGGAAAACAATGAAGGATTTTATTTTATATGGGCACGTGCTAGAAAAAAAACTCTTTCGGTTTCGCAAAATTTGCCTCCATCTCGCTGTAACAGCTCCTGCAAGATCGAGACTGTAACAGAAAAACCAAAAATCTGAAAAATGAGGCTGAAAAATAGCTTCGATTCTCCCTTCTCATGGAACTTGTGAGAACACTGAGAGATTTTTTTTTCTTCAGGCCGTGATGGAGAAAAACCTCTCTCGGTTTTTAAAAATTCATTTTCATTTACCCAGAATTGGCCTTCGAAGAAGACTGGTCGAAAAGCCGCGAAAGCAGTTTTTTCGGGGGCAGAGTGGTATTTTGGACCCCTCCTGAGGTGGTAAGCAGTTTTTTTTTTTGGGGGGGGGGTCCGCTGGCCTGTGGGTCCGACACCTGTCCAAAGGGTGGTAATGTAAAAAAACTATTTCGGAGCCCCCCCTCTCGTTAAACTCCGGATGGTGAGGGGGGGTCCGGAAAAATTCATGGTCGTTGATTTTTAATTTGTGATGTCATGAAGTATGAGAGGTTTGGGTGGGTAGACTTAGGGTAGTGTAGTTTTTATGTTTTTAAGTTTTTAGTTTTTGTTTTTAATATTATTTTTATTATATTTTATGTTTTGTTATTTGGTTTACATTTATGTTTTTTATTTAAATGTTTTATATTGTTTTATATTGTTTTGTGTTTTTATAATTTGTTTTGTTTTATTTAATTTTTGTTTTTTTTATTAGTTTTATTTTATATGTTGTATTTTGTTTATTGTTTTTCTTTTTATTTAATTTGTTTCATGTTTTATTTAACATTAAATTAACAAAACAATATCCTAGTTACTAAACTAACTTATTTATTAATTAACCAATTAATTATTAACTAATCCATCCTATTAAACTAACTATATTATTAATTAGTCTAACATAACTAAATAATATAATCATTTCTTTATTATGCTAAGTGGATTTATTCGGATGCGTGGTGGGAGAGATGTGGCTAAGGGACGAGAGGACAAGGGAATGAGTGGATCAGATGAAGATGAAGGATGCAGAAGAGGTGATGCTGGATCGGGCGAAATGGATGGATGACACGTTGGGACAGGGCCTGCCAAA
>ML804064.1:371779-421850 GCA_009831015.1 Picea engelmannii
TTCCTAGAATTTAAAAACCTTAGCTTACACAACTTCTTAATTTACACTACTATATCCTTAGTAAACCTAATTTTATTACATTCACTTAAAAACCTAATTCTTGAATAAATACCTAGACCTATCAATCTTACACTAATTTATACGATAGAAACCCTAGATTCACCCTATCACATCCTTAAAAAAACCCTAGTACTATTACTAAATCAATTAAAATCAATCTAACACTTGTTAATCAATCATTTTAAAATCTAACTCTAACCCTAGACCCCCCCTTTTTTAATATTATCAAACTAAAATTAATTCTTAAAACTAAAACAAACTAAACTTGTAATCACTCATATTTCAAACCTAGTATTATTACTAAATCCAAATAAATAACCTAGTACTATTATTAATTCAATCAAAAAAAAAAAAAAAACCTAGTACTAATAAAAATTAATCACTAAAATTAATTCTTAAACTAAATCAAACCAAACTTATAATCACTCATATTAAACCTAGTATTTTTACTAAATCTAAATAAATAACCTAGTACTATTATTAATTCAATCTACTCACTATTATCACTAAATCTAAATCAAAAACCTAGTACTATTAAAAATTAATCACTAAAATTAATTCTTAAAACTAAATCAAACTAAACTTCTAAACTAAACTTCTAATCAAAACATGAAACCCTAGTACTATTAATAATTCAACCAAGTATTATTAATAACCTAATTAACTCATTTACTAAGCGCTAAAATTGAATTTTTAGTTTTAGAAAATTAACATTACAACTAGCCGACCTATTCACAAATCTCAAAACTGTCCTGCATCTACTATTAATTGACGAAGATCAGCAAGCTTTGTAACTGACGATTAGTCCTGATGATGAATCCCGATTCGGATTTGAAACGTCGATGACAAAAATGACACCAACTGTGGATTATCCGGCAATTAATCTCGAAACTACTCACCACAGAAATCTGAAAACAACTATTTCAATATTATTTCTATTTTGCGAGTAGAGATTTTTCATCAGGATAACTTCTATCTGTATTTACAATTCTTACTACAGGAGATATGCATACAAAATTCCCTTTCATGGCTCCACGAAAGGCGTTCAAGGTGGCTACCAAGAGTTCAGGTCAAGGATTTGATGTTGTTTCTGATACTTCACCCTGAAGTATTAATACTGTCAAAACCCTGACATACATATCTGAAATTCTTCAATCCGAATCGGTGAATTGTTCAGACGATTTCAGCGATAATGAGAAGGATTATTTGGCCACCAAATACAAAATCTCCATTCAAGAAAAGATACAAAAAATAGCGGCAAGGCCATGACTCCTTCCCTATTATGATATGATCAGATGGGAACTAGAACATGTCGATATCTCGACCAAAACTATTATCAGTGAACAAAAGGTGACGATTGGGACTTTTAGACCAGAACATTTGTAGGCAATGTATCAATTGTCACCCACACCAAACTTCACGTACAACGTCAAGTTTCTAGAAGGTTTCAAGGGGAAGGAATGCGAGCAATATGGCATAAACTTGTCCGATCTGATTAGGGATTGGGTTTTGCACCCAACAAAATTTAGGGTGGATTCTAATGGAATTTATTCAATCTCTTCCTTAGAGCTGCCATTCAGGTATATAGCAATGATGGCCTGTAGGTTGTATGGGGGGAGGACACCACAAATGTTTTCCTCCCGTGGGTGCCTTTGATTCATACAGTCGCTGAAGGTTTTTCTTTCAACTGGCCCAAACTATTGTTGAACAGTCTAACCAGTCGAATTACCGAATATCAAGCGTAGAAGGTGAGTAGGAAAGCAAATTCATTCTTCATGTCCGCCTACATCATGGATGCCATGTGTTTCATGATGCCTTTCCATCTAATGAGTTGGAGTTGGACTCCATCTAGTACAAATCCTATCCATGTCTACCACTCGAAGATTTGGGAGGATAAGGCCAAAGAATTCATCTACGAGATCTTGAACTGGGTAATGGTGCCACTGCATGTCACCATTTTTGGCCAGCCGTTTCCCAAGACATTAGATAGCATCGCAATCAGCCTAAGCAGTGTGGAAGATTGGTATCTAGAGGAAGAATTTTTGTATATCAGGGTTTTCGACACCTCTGTCCCTCCATATGCCCTCTCGCTATTCCTGCCAGATAATCTATTGTGTTGTGATATCGCCACACAGTCTATGCTCAGTGGAATAAGCAAGGAGCTCAAAGGAGTATCAAAAAAGGTATGGCCTCCCTTCCCTATTCGTATCGGTGCATATTCATTCTTATATTTTGGCCACGCCAAATCCAAGGTGGTAACTCTAGAAGAAATTAAGCTGGTAGACATTGAGTTTATGAAACATGACCCTAGTAAGGTTGTGAGAAATCACCTGGAAAGTTGTTTCTTGAAGAGGTATGAACATGAGGATTCCCCGCATGATGAAATATTCTAAGGTGTGAGGTCCTTCGTGGAATTCCTAAGTCAGATTCAAGCCTTGCCACACAGAGACATGGCCGAATTTTTAAAATTTCGGGAACATTGAATGAGTTGTCTCCCCCAGATTTTACAGGGTGAAGCCCTGGAGCTTCTCATTACAAAGAATATGGGATCCAAAGGTACAAAGTACTCGAGTCCTAGTGGGGAGAAGGACCAAGGGAAAACCAGGGAGGCTAGAACCTCAGAGCTAGGAGCCAAAGTCCTCCAGAAGAAGGAAGGAAACCCCGAAAAGGGCGTGCCAGGAAAGTAGGCGCAAGGCCAAGAAGAGATACCTTCGCAGGGATCGAACGAATCACTTTTTCTCGTGCCAAATGAGCTAGTTATAGAAGTCACCTTGAAACAAACATCCAAGCAAATTGGCAGTTCGATTGTTATTTTCACACCCTTGCAATTCACGAAGGGGAATCCTAACGCAAGATGGATTTCAATGAAGAACTGACTCCTATTTCTGTAGAGGAGTTGCCTCCCAACGAATTTTTCTTTGACAAGAAAAGGAAGGCCGTGGTAAGGCAAGGATTTTATCAAAAAGAGGGCATAGTAGCTAAAAAATTTAAAATCATGAGAGATGGGAAGGCCGCGAAAGAAAGAGAATGTGTAGAGGAGATAGTCGGGACGCTAGGATCTTATGCTACAACCAATCAGTACTCAATTGGGACTTTGGCAGCCCAGTTGAAATGAAAGAACCTCCTGATCACTACATTGGAAGCTAAGGTGGCTACTGCCGAAGTGAATGTCAGGGACGAGGTGAGCAAGAGCCTTGAGGAAGCCCGAACATCTAACATGTGTGAAATCGAGAAGCTCGGGTCCGACCTCGAGAAGGTGCACCAGTCGGCGCAAACTAGACAAACATGGGAAAGCCAACAAGGGCAACAAATTATAGATTTGCAGTCGAAATTATAGATTACTAGGAGAAATTAACCCGCATTCTAGTGCTCAACATAAATGGATCCTAACTTCTATAGATTACTTCACCAAATGGGTGGAGGCTATTCCAACTAGAAAGACAACGAATTCAGTGGTATTGGATTTCCTAGAAGAGAACATTTTGTCTAGATTTGACTGCCCCCAAAAGATAGTCACAGATAATTCCCACGCATTTAAATCTATGGCTATGGTTAGCTTTTTCCAAAAGTACAATATCGCACTCGTTCATTCCACAACATATTACCCCCAAGGAAATGGGCTAGCCGAGTCTTCAAACAAGAGTCTAATCACTATAATTAAGAAAGTGTTGAGCGAAAACAAAAAATCTTGGCATGTGCATTTGAAATACACTTTGTGGGCGAATCAGATAGGTACAAAAAAATCTATTGGCACTTGTCCTTTCCAAATGGTATACGGGACCGATGCAGTATCACCTATAAATCTAGCACTTCCCGTAATGAAACTTTGGCAAGATGAGAAAGAAGAACCAAATCATGTCACGAGAAGAATAAACCAACTGATTGAAGTTCAACAATAGAGGGCTAAAGTGGATGAAAGGTTGCAGAAATACCAGGACAACATGAAAGTGTTATTTGATCATAAGGCCAAGGACAGATAATTTATCCCCGACGATTTGGTTTTGAAATGGGATGATAGGAAGGAAGACTCGGCAAAACATGATAAATTTGATCATATCTGGTGCGGACCATTCAAAGTCACAGCTCCCGAAGGGAAAAATTCGTTTCTATTAGAGAATTTGGACAGAAAAATCCTCAATGCCCCTGTAAACGGGCATTATTTAAAACACTATATGCAATAAATGGTTTCCAAAATTTCCACTGTATATATCGGTTTGTGTTTGTTTTTTATTTCACAATTTTTCTTTGGTAAGTCTACTTTCATCACAAATAAAATAGGTTAGTGTTTTTTCTAGAAGTAGGGATACGAAATGGTCAACACATTCAATTCCTTTATAGCCCTGATACTCTTCATGTTGTTCCCTTCCATTATCCCAGCTTGCAGCCCAAACGAATGAAAGAAATAAATAGATAGTCATATATCGGAGAATCAATTCGTCGAAAACAGGGGATAGAATTTTTTTTTGTTATTTTAGAAGAGAACGAAATCGTAAGGCAAAGGTACAAATCCTATGGATGGATGTTTTTCAAATGAATGTCACTAAAGCTCCATGACAGTCTCATAAGTATGTTGTTTTCTCTTGATATGTCATTAAAAGAACGACTTCTTACTCTGGGTCCTAAAAGTTTCACCTAGATAAAGATAAGAGGTAATTAAAATAAGCAGAGGGAGTAAAGCATCTCTGAGAAAGGGTTCCAAGAGTTGGGTTTAATCCATGACCTCTATATGTCAAAGTTCCATACCTTTCTCTATCGCCATTTTTCTGTCCTCAGATTTACCTTCTTAAAAACCAAACACCTTTCTGTGGTTCCTACAGAGGGAGAACAGGTTACATTTTATCTTTGGGAGCTGGGAAACAGATCTTAGAAGGTAGGCCATCCCTCATAATTCCTCAATCTCCTACTAAATGAGGTTATGCATAGGTTGATCCTGACTCTTCTAGGTTTTTTAACAGTTTCGAAGGATTGAGGCTTGCTCGAAGTAGGACCCCTGAAGTAATTTTTCCCATTTTCCCTGCGGGTTAAGGTGTTTTGAAAGTTAAGAGAAGGTTCGTCCTGAGTAATCAAACCAAGTTGACAGACCTCCACTATGAATATTACACAAATATCATCCCTAGTATACCTTATACAAACTGATTTCCCCCACTTCATGCTTTAAAAAGTAAAATATAAGACAGGTGGTGAAAGGAAATTCATATTTGATTGCCCCCATCTAGTCCAAGGAGGCGATGAAAGGAAATACATAAATGATTGCCCTTGTCTCAACATTTAAATGAATAGTTATGATTTGAAGTAGTGAAAGGAAGTTCATTAAAAAGGGCCAGATAACTTCACCGGGGTACTGAACAGGCTCGCTGGTATTGAAGCAATATATGAGATATCTGTAAGGTTGTCATATGTAAATTTCACTCTACTCTGGTAATAAGCCTTTTCGAAACCATATCTGCACACCAAGTTTAGATATGACTCCCCAATTAAAAGCATGGAATTTACTTCGTTTGATGCAATCCAAAACCCACAAGATCTGTTGAATTGCCTAGGACTGTTTTGATTATCTTAAAGCAGACCTGAATTTAGTATCGAGAAGGAGAAATTCATCGAAAGGGCTATAGCTAAGTTTAGAATGCAATTCAACTTTGAAAATATTTTCATAAGTAAAGAAGAAATCTATTTTTCCCTCTGTATCCCCTTCCTTTAACAAGTTTCACAGAAACAAAACCAATGACTCTATTTACCCAATACATGCACATGGTCTACTATTCTTCCCATCCCACAGGAGGATGGGATCCCTAGTTGGAGCCTATGTTGGAGCCGCCTTTTCCAAGTGGTTGAAATATAATTCTTAAAATCAAAGTTGGTTTTTAGGCTGTCTTTTAGTTTATGATCTTTACCCACTGAAAGCCTCATTACCTCGACATGCGAAGTGGCGATGGCCGTTATAGTCGTAAAATCATCGTCACTTAACTGTTAAGCAAGTTTATCACCTTTAGTACCTCATGCTATCGCACTTCAGGAGTTACAAGTTGCATGGTTTCTAAACTCTGATATCCGAAGTCGTGAAATGGTTTTAAAATTTTACTCAGGTTAGTGTCAAGAGTAAGTCTTTTTAAACCTGAGTTAAGCACTGTCGGGGTTTTGTGACTTAGCGATCGCTCTCCCAAAAAACTATACCTTCGTAGCCCCGAGTCACGAAATCGTGATTTTTATTAAAGCATGGGTTAATTAAGAGATTAAGTCAGATCACGTTTTTTCTTTTTTAAACTAAATCGCATCATCGTGATTTTGGGTTTTGGGGGATCAAAGGGTAGGAGTGAATTCTCCCGATATGGCAAATGTCGAAAAGGGGAAATTAAAGACTAAAACAAACTTAATTAAAGGAGCTAAGAAGGATTAATCGATGCATCAATGAAAACTTTAATATGCACCATTTGCGGAGTAATTTTATATGTTTTTTTCGTTGATTTGTGCTACGACTCATCAAATAATTATGGCATTTATTTGGACTATGGCGAGGTGACAAATACTAGGATCTCACTTTTACTAATAAATCTTTCTTTAAGAGTTTTGATCATTTTGTTCGCAAGGACACCAGAGGTTTAAATGACTAAGATAAGGGGTTTGTTTCATTATTTCAATTTTATTTCTATTTTGTGTGCAGAGCTTATTCATTAGGATAACTTCTGTCTGTATTTACAATTCTTACTACAGGAGATCTACGTACAAAATTCTCTTTCATGGCTCCACGAAAGGTGTTCAAGGCGGCTACCGATAGTTCAGGTTAGGGCTCTGATGTTGTTTTCGATACTTCACCCCGAAGTTCTAATACTGTGAAAACCTGGACATACATCTCTGATATTCTTCAATCCGAATCGGTGAATTGTTCAGACGATTCCAACGATAATGAGAAGGATGATTTGGCCACAAAATACAAAATCGTCATTCAAGAAGACATGAAAAAAATAGCGGCAAGGCCACAACTCCTTCCCTATTATGATATGATCAGATGGGCACTAGACCATGTGGATATCCCGACCAGAGCTGTTATCAACGAATAGAAGGTGATGATTGGGACTTTTAGACCAGAACATTTGCAGGAAATGTACCAGTTTCCACCCACACCAAACTTCACGTACAACGTCGAGTTTCTGGAAGGTTTCAAGGGGAAGGAATGCGAGCAATATGGCAGAAATGTATCCGATCTGATCAGGGATTGGGTTTCACACCCCACAAAATTCAGGGCATATTCTAATGGAATTTATTTAATCTCCTCCTTAGAGCCTCCATTCAAGTATATATCAATGATGGCCTGTAGGTTGTATGGGAGGGAGGAAACCACACACTTTTTCCTCCTGTGGGTTCCTCTGATTCATACAGTCGTTGAAGGTTTTTCTTTCGACTGGGCCAAACTGTTGACGGACAGTCTAACCAATCGAATTACCGAATATCGAGCGCAGAAGGTGAGTGGGAAAGAAACTTTGTTTTTCATGTCTACCTACATCATGGACGCCATGTGTTTCATGACACCTTTCCCTCTAATGAGCTAGATTTGGACTCCATCTAGTACAGAGCCTATCCATGTCTACCACTTGAAGCTTTGGAAGGAAAAGGATAAAGAATTCATCTACGAGATATTCAACTGGGTAATGGTGCCATTGTATGATGCCATTTTTGTCTAGCCGCCTCCCAGGATATCAGATAGCGTCGCGACTAGCCTAAGCAACATGGAAGATTGGTATCTAGAGGAAGAATTTTTGTATATCATGGTTTTCGGCACCTCTATCCATCTGTATGCCCTCCCGCTATTCCTGCTAGATAAGCTATTGTGCCATGAGATCACCAGATAGACTATGCTCGGTAGAATAAGCAAGGAGCTCAAAGGAGTATAAAAAAAGGTATGGCCACCCTTCCCTATTCATATCGATTCATATTCCTTGTTATATTTTGGCCACACCAAAGTCAAGGTGACGACTCTAGAATAAATGAAGCTAGTAGACATTGAGTTTACGAAACATGACCCTAGTAAGGTTGTGAGCAATCACCTGGCAAGTTCTGGCTTGAAGAGGTATGAACATGAGGATTCCATGCATGATGAAATATTTTGGGGCGCGAGGTCCTTCACGGAAGTCCTAAGTCGGATTCAAGCTTTGCCACCCAGAGACATGGCTGAATTTTTTAAATTTTGGGAACACCGACAGAGTTGTCTCCCCCAGATTTTACAGGGTGAAGCCCTAGAGCTTCCAGTTACAATGAATATGGGAGCCAAAGGTGAAAAGGACTCGAGTCCTAATGGGGAGAAGGACTAAGGGAAAACTGGGAAGGCTGGAACCTTAGATCTAGGAGCCAAAGTCCCCCAGAAGCAGGAAGGAAACCCCGAAAAGGGCGCGCCAGGCAAGCAGACCCAAGGCCAAGCGTAGATACCTTCACAGGGATCGAGCAACTCACTTTCACTTGCGCTAAACGAGTTGGTTATAGAAGTCACCCCGAAACAAACATCCAAGCAAATCGATAGTCTGATTGCTATTGCCACACCCTTGCAGTTCACGAAGGGGAATCCTAATGCGGGATGGATTTTCAATGAAGAACTGATGCCTATTTCTGTAGAGGAGCTACCTCCCAACGAATTTTTCTTTGACAAGAAAAGAAAGGTCGTGGTAAGGCAAGGATTTTATCAAAAAGAGGGCATAGTAGCTAAAAAATTTAAATTCATGAAAGATGGGAAGGTTGTGAAAGAGGGAGAATTTGCAG
Source organism: Picea engelmannii (assembly GCA_009831015.1). Lineage (NCBI taxonomy): Eukaryota > Viridiplantae > Streptophyta > Pinopsida > Pinales > Pinaceae > Picea > Picea engelmannii. The sequence goes on from ML804064.1 coordinate 380,585, forward strand.
AGGAGATTGCCAGGATGCTAGAGGATTATGCTACAACCAATAAGTACTCAGTTGGGACTTCGATGGCCTAGTGGAAATGAAAGAACCTCCTAATCACTAAATTGGAAGCTAAGGTGGCTATTTACGAAGAGTATGTCAGTGATGAGGTGAGAAGGAGTCTTGAGGAAGCATGAACAACTGACCTGCATGAAATAGAGAAGCTCAAGTTTGACGTCGAGCAGGTGCGCCAGTCGGTGCAAACTAGCGAAACATAGGTAAGCCAGCAGGGGCAACAGATTGTAGAGTTGTAGTCGAAATTGGAGCTGGCCAAGAAACAGGTTGTAGACATAAAAGTGTTCAAATCACAGGCCATCGAAATCCGACATAAGGTACTTACGGCTCAACAAAACTTACTAGCAAAGGTGAGAACCATTCAGAACCATTTCTGGACAATAGAGAAAATATTAAAAAACATTTCTTCGAGAGAAAGAGAAGCCCAGGCAACACGGGTCACTTTCCAAGACACTGTTATAGCTATAGTGAATATAGATATGGCCAGTAGCTCGAAATTATCCATCACAGAACAAACTAGAGGTAATATCCTGCTGAATTTCTGGGAGTAGAACATATCAAAAAGCAAGGGGAGAGCTAACGAAGTAAAGAATTTTTGTGAGGAAATGTTCTCTTTAATAAGTAAAGGTTTGCTAGACCTTGATAACGAGAGAAGTTTTGGGACACTGTGAAAAATCAATATAGATAAACATTTGTTGGACATCAAAGAAAACATGCAGGAGAAATAAGTGGAGATATCCCAGATTAGCCAGGTTGATATGACCCAAGTGGATAAATGTCTAGTATAGCCAAGTTTACAATTATGCTCCATCATCATAGAGGACCAACAAGTGGGAAAGAGTTTACCATAGTTGGCGAAGAATTGTTACACTCTTGAAGCAAGCGACCAAGCAGAGCCTTCCAGGTTGATATCCCAGTTGGTGGAGAGGTGCATCACTTGCACCGAGTAGGTGAAAGGGTAGGCTTTTAGTGTCAAATAATGACAGAGGTCTGCCTGTCCTATTTTTAGAACCCAAAGAGTAAATAAAGTAAGGTGCTCTTCCTGCAAGAAGGAGTACAAAGACAATGAAGGGAAATGCATAAATTTCCCATTTTGTAACCGAAAATGTCTGGAACGATTGAGATTCAAGCGTTTAGAAGTTTGTATAAATATGCATTTTGAAGTGAGAATAAAGGGATGGACCTTTCTTGGCCGATTGTAATAGAGACTCTCTTCCTTTTGAAAATTAATACAAAGAAATCCGAAGATTCCTGATTCCATGAAGACTGAGTTATGAGTTTTGTTTTCTCTGTTATCTTATATTAAGTTTCATTTCGCATATATATTTCTGATGAATGCTTAGCTACAATTTAGTGCAACTTCTAGTGTGGTGACCAATTTTTTTTTGTCTAATTGATTGCAGTTTTTCCTCTGTATCGGCTATCAGTAGGTACAAGACCTCTGAACCTTTAGATCTCTATATTTCATGCTTCATCAGATTACGTCTTGCCTTTTTATTCTTCTGTTTACAGGGCAATATTCTCCCTTGATAGGAGCCTCACATTGTCGACTGCTTAATGTTTTCTCACATTTCATACATGATTCTTTAAAAAGTTAACTCAGTTACGGGAGAAGGCCTTTGGTTTGTATTCTATCTTTAACATTGGATTTAGAAAGTTCTCTTTTATACGGTTAAAAAAAAAATTGAAGTGGAATTTTAAACCTCGAACTTTCTTTTCATTTTTTGTTCCTCCATGACTGTGCCTTTTGCAATACAACCCAACATTGAACCTGGCCTATCAGATCAAACCAACATCGCTTTAAACCTTTTTGACACCATACTTAAAACTGCCATCACCCAGGTCAAACTCGAATGTTCATGAGCTGCAATTGAATGGGATATAAGCATCCAAGAATGTTTGCAAGCGAGACAGAGACAACTTAGAAAGCAGCCTTAGCTTCCTTTCCCAAAGGTTGATTTTCCCCTTTTTTATCTTTTACTCACTTTCGGATGTCTAGACCCTATACTTTTTAGCCTTAAGTACAAAATCTAGAACAACAATGGGCATGTTTCTAGGGGGAGCATGAGTGATATGACTTTAGTATTACATGACATAATTCCAGTTTTCCATCAGAGTGTTTCCATCAATGCAAAGGGGGATATTGTTGATTAAGACTGGTTGTGATTGATGTCAACCCTTGAATAAAGCTCCGTAGCACAAAGGTTTGGGTAATGGACCCAAGTTTGTTTGAGTAAATATGAATCATTATTGTTTTTTCATGGTTGATAATAAGTAAAAATGGATGAACTCCAAAGTGGTCCCCTTATGGTGAAATCCCTCATGGGAAGATGCTTTGTGGATTGAGTTATCCTAGAAGTATGGTTAGAGAACCAATGTTTATTTGAGTAATAATGAGACGAACGTCACTGAATTTGTCAGTGAAGCTATCCTAGATGGATATTTCTTGTCATTCCATTTTTGGTGGTATGTGGAACGCCACATAACTCCTCACAGTTAGAGAGTTATGGCCACAAGAAGTTGGAGAACCCAGGTTTGGGTAATGGACCCAAGTTTGTTTGATGGATAATGAATTTTGATATTTTTTTAGGTAATACTATTCTATATGGATATTACATGTCATTTCATTTCTGGTGGTATTTGAAACGTCACATAACTCCTCACGGTTTGAGAGTTATGGCCTTACGAAGTTGGAGGACCCGCATATGTCATCTAGAAGCCCTAAAAGGTCAAAGTAGTCAAATAGGTTTAAGCAATTGTAGAAGGTAAATATTAAACTGAAGTGATAAGTGTGCTATAATTCAAAGTGAATGAAAAATAAACTATTTAAATAATAAATTTAATGGAGAAATTAGAAGTGGGTTAACCCTAAAATAAAGAAAGTGGGCAAAGTGACCTAGAAGATGTTTTTAAGGAAGCTACTTGGAGAGTATAAATAATATGCAAGGCTCTCTCATTTTCTTATCACACTTGAGAATATTTAATATCTATAGGTGTTTGAGGTAACCAAAGTATATCTAAAACAAATTTCAGAGGAAAGGTGAAGAAAAGAAGGCCAAAATTCAAGGGAGGATAAATTCTTTTGATGATGCTTTCTAAGGTATATTATTTATAGTTCATCTAACCACTTTCACAATAACTTTTTTTATAGAATGATTCAGACCATGAAATTTTTATTCCATTGAGGAAAGATATTCAAGTATATGTGGTAAAAAATTCATCTTGTGGGTCATTTTATTTTTGGAGTTACACTCCGTGGAAAATAGGGTTTGTGGCTAGTCATGAAACTAGTCTAAAATGGGTGTTTTGGATAGAAACATCATAACTTCTTCATAACAGATCCAAATTTAGTAAGAAAAAATGTGTTGGTTACAAAACATTCTATAGTATTCTGTGTAACATTTTCATATCCATTCAACAAATATTCCATGCTGGGAACACTCTACAAGGTCTCTCTCTAGAATAAGCTAGAATTCAATAAGGTATGCCATTTTTGCTATAACTCCCTTTCTGACAGGTTCCAAGTAGAAAAACCTGGATGAATTGCATTAAAAACACTGAATAAAATTATGGATAATTTTTAGATCTTTATTCATTATAGGAACATAGTTATGATTTTTTCAAGTTAGGGTTGTTGACTAATCCAAAACTAGTCATGTGAGACTAAAGAAAAGTTTGATGAAAATCTTAGTCTCGTATTTGTTAAAATTAAGGAAGGTTTGCAAGTATGTGGTCATATACACGAGGTCTATTGCAGAGTTACAAATCATATTTGAATGATGAAATTGATGAGGGCTCTTGGTTGAGGTACATGTTGGGTACATGGTTGAGACAAGTAGTTGATGAGTTGGCACATACATGAGGTGTCTAGTTGATGATGTTGGTACATATTGATGAGCCACAGTTGATGAGTAGTTGAAAAATGATTGGTACATACTTGGTACATGGTTTGATGCACGTTTTAATGGTACATGTTGATTATAGGTTGTTTGGTATAGGTCGGTGCATGGTTAATGCACTTATTTATGGTACATGTTGATTACAGGTTGAGGTACAGGCTGATGCATGGTTTATGTTTACGGGTACAAGTTTACAGTGGTATATCTCACAGTGATAGTGTGATAGTTGTTCCATCATTCTACTTCTACTTCAGGGCGGTCAGACGGGGAAAGGACAGGTGGTTGTATCCACCTTTTGGTTGTAGCCGAAGAACATAGGGGGTTGTAGCCTCTTTTTGGTTGTAGCCAGAGAATTGGGGAGTTGGATCTTCCCTCAGGTTGTAGCCTGAGAAAATAAGGGGTCGGATCCTCCTTCCAATTGCAGCTGGAAAACAAAGGAATTTGGTGCTTCCAATGAATGTAATTCTTTAAGACATATAAGAAAAATAATTATGTGGTTTTCTCCCCCTTTGGGTTTCCACGTAAAACACTGGTGTACAATGTATGTGTATGATTGTTCATTTGTTCATTGATCATTATTGGATGATAATTCTACATTGATATAAACATTGGATTATTTGGTTAAAAAGGATTATAATTTCTCTATTATTGATTCACTCCCCCTTTTAGTAATCCAACAGATTGGTTTGTTGCAACATAATTTATTTTCTTGTTTTATTAGACTAGCTACAGAATCATAGATTATGTAGCTTGTCTAGAATTAGTTGATGAGATTTTTTCTAAATTAAATTTTATCTTTCTTGTTTTCATGTTTGAGGAGGAGAGAATTGCAAGGGTTGCTGAAACAAGTGAATCATTATGAGATGCTTCCAATTTGAAAGTTGTTTTTTTTAAATAGTTTCAAAAACTAGTTTGAATGATTTAATTATTTTTCCAAAATTACTAGAATGGATGTTATAGTAGACCTAGATTAAAGATTTTTTTTTTTGAATAAACTTTATTAAGAAAGATGTGTCTCTATCTTCTAGGATATGAGAAACAGATCAGTGGCATGTTTTAAATACTAGTACTTTTCCAGAGACAAGGGTGTTCTTTTCGAGACCTGAAAGATGAACTTATTTTTTGAATGATATGGAAATAAAATATGTTTTTTGGCTTTAGTCTGGATAGAAAATTTTATGTTGTGATTATTTAGTATTCATATTATTTTCATATTTTTCAGAGCATGAAAACATATATTGTATGAGTTAGCTTTAGTCTATTTATCATCGTATGATTTTATGTTTTTGTTATATTTTTTTATGATATGGTTCATCATTCTTGGTTATTATAATCCCTGTGGCTCATTAAACATAAAACAAGTATCTTTATGTTATGATTTTATGTCGAATGTGCTAATATTGAGAGGCGGTTGAATCAATATCAAGTAAAATTAAAAAAAAAAAAATTCAACTTATACTTAAACCATTCAATTATATCTAATGAGCAATGAACAATAGTATAAGAGTTACACCAATACACCACAATACACCATACACAATATATGAGAACTAATCAATAGTTATTGTTCAAGGGAAGTAATGACTTCCAAAGGTAGCTCTAGCTTCCAAATATAAAGGGAGGGATAAAACTCCAAAAGGAAGATACAATCCTCCGATATCAAGAGAGGGATGACCTCTCCATCCTTTCCCATTCCTTCCACCCAAGAATATATGAGAGATAATAAAACTTTACATTAAATCATCACCATCAACCAACCATCACATAGAACCTGATAATGCTTCATGTCACTTCTTCAACTTCTGCAATTCTTCAATTCTTGGAATACTCTGATCCTATAGATAATATTACTTGATGTATTCTATGAAACTCCTCCAAGTTTCACTCCTTGAATCCTCCCCAAAAACAATTTATAGAGAGAATGGTAGACCTTATTCAATTATGGTTTATTCAAGAGAGAGAACTTTTACAGAATGCCCCATGCTCAATATTTAACATAAGATTTTGAAAATAACACACAAGAAACTAAAGTTCATACTATTTCCAATGAAATTGTTCTCACTTCATTTGGATTCTCTATGAAGAAGTTATGATTTTTTTACACGAAACACTTGTTTATGACTAACTTCAGGACTAGTCAAAAACCATATCTTCCATAGAGTATATTTCCAACATTTTAGTGAATAAAGAGCTGAAATTTTTACCACATGTACCTAGATATGTATTCTCAATACCATATCAATTTCACCATCTGAATTGTTCTAGAAAATAAATAATAGAGAAAATTTTAACATGACCTATAAATAACATACCTTAGAAGACATCACCGAAAGACTTCATCCTCCCTTGAAATCCAACATTATTTACTTCAGATTTCCTCTGAAATTCGACTTGTGTGTGTAAAATGAATGTATAATGATATGTATTTATACCCTTTATGTCACTTCCTTTTAAAATTAGGGCTGACCTGACGCTTTCTTATTTTGTAATTATTTTCTTTAATTATCTTCAGGGCTAACATGTACCTCCTTCTTCAATTCACTTTGTCATCTTTAAAAATTAACTTATCCTCAACCATGAGGATCCAAGTGACGTGTCACCTACCACCGAAAATAGCATGATGTATAATATCCATCCATGGGTGTTGTGTATGCATGTGCATTTTCCTTCATGTCCAAATACCTTCATCAATCTTGTGGTCCAAAACCAATGACTAGGGTTGACACCAATGACAACAACCAATCTTCCAACAATATCACCCTTTGTCATTTATAGTAACACTCATGCTCTCCCTATCATCATGATCCAAATTTTTGTCCCCCATTGACATCAATGGAAAAGGGTAGGGCTGCTCCCCCTGAGTTTAATGGCAAAAGGTAATTCTCTTCTTTGGGGCTACTCCCTCTGAACATGTGGCACCTAATAATACTTCATCCTTATTTTTGGTCTTTGGGACTTTTTCTTCCTTGGAATCCTTTTGTGTGGATTCTTTCTTCTCTCTCCTCTTCATGTATAGGATGTATATGTTGTTTGTTATTCTTGTTGCAGTTGCAACCAATCTTCCTAAACCTTCTTCTTTGATTTTGAATCTTTGTGAGTCAAACATGAGACTATATCCTTGATCACACATTTCACTAAGACTAATTAGATTATGCTTCAAGTCTTCAACTAATAGGACATTCTTTGATTTTACATTTTTTGCTTCCAATCTCTACTACACATTTTCCAATTATTTTGGCAGATGAGTCATCTCCAAATGAAACATTGTTGCCCTTTCTCTTCAAGCTGATGAATTTGTCTTGATCCTTGGTCATGTGTGACGAACATACACTGTCTATGTACCATTCATCTTCTTCTTTACATTATTCAACGGTCAATGCTATTCGAAAATCTTCATTGTTTGGGATCTCTTTCCTTCCCCATACTGTAGTTGGCATAGGGACATCTTCATTCACATATCTGCAATCTCATGCTTTGTGACCAAGATAATTACATTTGTAGCATACAATTTTTTTGTCTATCAATGGGGAAAATGAATTATAACTTATGTTGATAAATCCAATATTATTTCCATATCTTTTATTTACACCATTCATGTTTCTTGCATAGTTGTTCCTTTCATTAATTCTGCAATTAATTACCTTATGTCCAAAATGTTTGCAAGTATAACAATGACCAAGAAAGTAATTTTGATACCTCGGAGTAAGTGACCTTCTTTGTGATGTATTCCATATGGGTTCATGATCTAATCTTATGTAGTTTTCTTCATATTGATTCAAGCTTCTTTGATTCTTGAAGGTAGGAGGTCTTCTTAGATATTCATCTCTTTTGTAATCATTCCTCGTTTCTGGTATCTTGGTCCACTTCTCATCAAATGTCTGTGTAGTTGATTATTCAACCTTCTTGTTGGTATTTGCATCTTCTTTGTATGAAGTTTCACCCATTCATCCAATATGTGTTAAGTCTTTTGGAACTTGAGATTTTCTTAAGCTCTTCCTCAATGAGACAACTTCTTGTTCAAGTTTCTCACAATCTTCTTCTTTCTTTATCATTTGGACATTCTTTGCTTCTCCTATTATTCTTTCTTCTTTGAGTAGAGTTTTCAAGGAAATTGTTTCTTCTCTTAGTTTCTCAAAGTCTTCTAATTGTTTCTTCAAGATTACAAATGTCTTTTTACAACTACCCAATTCACTTCTTAGTTTTCTATGTGTGTCTTTGAGCTTGCTATTTTCAATCTCAACATGCTTCAATGTTTTAATATTCTCATCTTCTTGTTGAATCATTTATGATTCATGATTTTATTCTTTTTCGTTGGAATTTCCTTCTTCAGTGTCGGCTCTTTCAATCCTTGGATGAGGAAATTCAAATTCAACATGTCCTACTCCTTCACAATTAAAGAAAATGAACTGACCTCTATTTGCTTCTTTGAAATATGAGATGTTGTAATTTGCTTCAACTTCTTCTTCTTCTTCTTCTTCTTCTTCCCTTACATAAAGGTCTTGTATCTTGTCCCAAAGATCTTTTTCTTATGCACATGATCCCACCGTGGATTTCATTGAATCTATCAATCCAGCCAATATGGTATCTATTGCCAATCAGGTGCTCCTTTTTACTTCCTTCTGAGCTACAGTCTTTTGTTTCTTCAAAGAATTGTATCCTGAAGCAAGTGAGAACCAAATATCTTCCCCAAGAGATTTCAAGTAACTTTCCATTCTATTACTCCAGTATTCAAAATTGCCTCCTGGTGCGAATCGTGACCCTCACGGTCCAACTTCTCTCACTAGGACCTTCTTCAACTCAGGCCCGAAGAGCTACAATGCCCTCAGATCCCGTATTGGGACCTTTCTTCACCCACAGGGTACTCTGTTGATCTCCCGATTGTTTTCTTGGGAAATCGGGTTTCGCGATATCACGAAACTCGTTGACACGTTCTCGTGCTACTCAAAACACTGAACCCCGATGGGTCAAAGAGTCAACGCTTCTCTTCCTTTCGGGGATTTTCTTATCGGGAAATCGGTATATCCAATGTCGCGGTTCACATGTACCACGAATTCCCGAACCCTGAACTCCGATGGCACGTGCACCTTCCTTTCGCTACGTCATCTTCTTCTCTCATATCTATCGGGAATCGCGGGATCGCAATTTCACTGTTCGCAATTCCTTTGTATTTGAAAACCCCGAATGTTGAATCCCGACCTCATGGGATCTGATGCCACCTGTCCTTATAATGATAGAAAACTCCGATTAAATCGGGAAATCGCTGATCGCGATTTCAAAGAGTATGAAACCCTTGCCTCCGGGAAACCTGATATGCCGAATCCTGATGGTTCTTGGTCCCTTCCTACGCCTAGGGTTAAATCCCTTGCACCTTTTCCCAGATCTGACGGCTGGCAGGATTTCATGAATCCTCCCTGCGAACCCTGGCCGTTGATTCTCCTCTTGAGGATTTCTTCCGCCTCAATTCTTTGTCCTATTTGAACCTCTCCTGGGTCTGTTTCCATAGTATCTCGAAGGAGCTATCCCTCCTGAGCTTGTCCTCACTTCACAAGTCCCTTATGAGAACTTGTTGCACACACTCCTTGTGACAGTTCTCTGAATACGACTGAGTGTCAAAGCTTCTTCGACTCTGCGCACTCTCCTGCTACAGCAATCCAAGTTCCTTTTTCCTTAGAATCGCAACCTTGGGTCTTCGTCCAGCCTATACACGCCTTGCATGGCTCCGGTGCCAAATCTACACTTCTGAGACAAAGGAAGACAAAAGCTAGCCTAAGTAAATCTTGCAGTCACACACTCCTACGCTGAGACTTCCTGGGTATTCAGTAACCCAACAGAGGTCCCTCTGTGGACTCTTCCTCCAGATGACAGAACTCAAAGAGTTCCCTCCTCCTTATGCCGTCTGCGCACACTCGCTCAACGCCCACTCGGCGGAGTCTTCCAGAATCCTCAGTGATTCTGTCCTTATAATGATCTCACAACAGGATTCTCCTTCTCAGCACCTCGTGTGCACGCTCAATGCCCACTCAACAGAGCTCCACAGAACCTACAGCAAGGTTTTTGTCTGCACTGTGCCCTCTCCCATAGAGCCTACCTCTTGAGGTATTCAGCAACCTCAAAGGTCTTCTTCTTTCTGAGTTTTTGATCTCAACCTGTGCCTCAGTATGCCTCTATCTGACTCCTCAGAGTTCAAAGCGTAACTCTATGCACGACCATCAGAACCTCAACATTCTGTCACACCCACCTGTTGTGAAGCCCTAAAGACCCTCAACCTGAAATCAAACCAACTCCCTGTAAATGCATGATAACAACATACAATTAGAGCATAAAAGAAAACACTCACAGACACACACATAAACAAAATATCATGCAGGAAAGCTGCTCTCTATTCATATATTAACAATTGGCAAATGCCTATATTTTTACAAGGTGTTCCCGAGCTCTCCTTAGCTCTCTCTGTCTGCTCTCTCTCTTCTGCTCTACCTTCCTACTTACGCAAAATGAGATCTGAATATCTCTTTTTTACCTGAGGGCCCATTCCTCCAGGTTCACCTACCCTATTAATTTACAATCAATGGCTATCTAGTATGCTATCCAGAACTAGATCTCAGCCAGATCTGCATTAAAGAAAATCCTATATATAGCCTGCACAAAGGCATGGATTTTATGGCTCACCATCCTATGCATTAAATTTACATTCAATTAAAATTTGAATGAGGACTGCGCCTCTCTCTCCAGTGTTGAATGCATACGCTCGCGCGGCTGGCTGGATGTATGCTGACGTGGAGCGATGCTCCTGCATCATACTCCACAGCTGCAAAAATCATGAGCTCCTGCTCACGAGCTTCCTCTGTCATCTATTTGGAAATCCCCCTGGATCCCAAACAAATGTGTGGAGCTGTCCATTTGTTCCCTCCTGTTGTTGTTGTTTCTTTCGTTGTGTTGTTGCTGCTTCCTTCTTCCTGTTTAGCCTCTCCTTGCTGACAGTATCTGCTGACTCTAACATCAGCCTGCTGATCTCCAGGATCACCTCATCCAGTTGTTCCAGTGGCTAGTTTTGTTGTGGTAGTCTCCTCAGCTGCAAAGGATTTTGGCCATTGGGAAGATCATCATGATCTCCCATGCCTTCCTTCTTCATTTCCCACTCTACCTATTGAATGAGCATGCCCTGCACTTTTACCTTCTCTTCTAGGGCTTCCAATTGATCCCACAGATCAACAAAACATGTGTTGTCTACCTCTTTATCCTCTGCTTCCGCAACCTCCCATGTTGCAGTCTTTTCAGCTGAAATGTTGAATATGTCGGGCCATTCCTCAGAATGCTCGTTTCCTCCTTTTGTTTCTTTTGTTGTCAGCTTCAGTGCTACAGCTCTTTCAGCTTGCTAGCTAAAATTATTGAGTTGTTCCTTAGAACACTCATTCTTCCTTTCATCTGCTTGGGCAGTCTCAAATGCCTACTCCAACTCTTCTTCTCTGCCTATGACTGTTTGATGGAAATCAGTCATCATCAACTGTGAACGTTCCCTTGCTGTTGCTGCATGTACAATAGAATTTTTTACCTCCTCCTGGGCAGATGGTAGGAATAATCGTATTACCCCAATCATCAAGATATCACCCTGATGTTCTTTCACCTCTGTCAGCTGCACCTGTTGATCTCTTTGCGATCTCATCTGCTCTGTCAGCTCCTCTGGCTGATCCAAATTTCTCTGCTCATCCCTGCCCACCTGGAAATATGGGATGTTTCTGTTGTTGCTTCTCTGGCAGACCATGAGATCAACCGATCCCATCTTCATCAGCAACTCCTGCTGAATTGAACTCTCCATTGAGTCCATGAGACTTTCAGACAGTCTCAATTTTTCACCTCTTCCCACCTGGAAGTTTAACATGCCTCCACTACCCTCCTGGCAGTCTAACATGCCTCCTCTGCCCTCCTGGCAGTCTTCGAGATCTTCAACTGGTCTCCTTTCATTGCCCAACTGGCAATGCAAAGTTTCCTTATTGTCCTCCTGACAATCCATGAGATCTTCAACCGATCTCATTTTTGTTTCCTTGCCCAACTGGCAATTTGAAATTCCCTGACTGTCCTCACGACAGTCTTTGAGACCCTCAACTAATCTCAATCTGTTTCCCTCTTGGGAAACCAAAATTTCTTCCTCTCTGCCCGACCAACAGTGCTTGAGATCATCAGTCGATCCCAATTCATCCCAATCATCATCATCATCATCAAGACCTTTTCCAGTCTCGAGTTCACATACCTCAACCAATTATTCATTCTGCCGCATCTGCAATTCAAGCCTCTCTATCTCTGCTCTAATGTCAGGAAGCTCTCTATCCATCTCTGCAAGATTTTCTGCCTTGCTTTTCTTCCTGTGGCCTTCAGTGGCCATCCTGCTACCTCTATCTGCCCTCTTGGAAGATTTGCTGCTGTCACTCCTCATCAAGAGTGTCTCCAACTTCATCCTTACAGTCCTGTTGCCTGTCTCCTTGATTGCTGCCTACCTGCAAACAGTTATTATAGAGTCCTCAGCAACTCTGTCTTCCTCTTTTTCCCTCTCTCTTCACCTGTAGTCTACAGATGAAATTCTGGCTCTGATACCACTTGGTGTGAATCGTGACCCTCATGGTCCAACTGCTCTCACCAGGACCTTCTTCGACTCAGGCCCGAAGAGCTACAATGCCCTCAGATCCCGTATAGGGACCTTTCTTCACCCATAGGGTACTCTGTTGATCTCTCGGCTGTTTTCTCGGGAAATTGGGTTTCGCAATATCGCAAAACGCGTTGACATGTTCTCATGCTATTCGAAAAACCGAACCCCGATGGGTCAAAGAGTCAACGCTTCTCTTTCTTTCGGGGATTTTCTTATCGGGAAATCGGTATATCCGATGTCACGGTTCACATGTACCACGAATTCCCGAACCCTGAAATCCGATGGCACGTGCGCCTTCCTTTCGCTACGTCATCTTCTTCTCTCCTCTCTATCGGGAATCACGGGATCGCGATTTAACTATTCGTAATTCCTTTTCATTTGAAAACCCCGAATGCCGAATCCCGACCTCATGGGATCTTATGCCACCTGTCCTTATAATGATGGATAGCTCCGATTAAATCGGGAAATCACCGATCGCGATTTCAAAGAGTATGAAACCCTTGCCTCCGAGAAACCTGATATGCCAAATCCCGATGGTTCTTGGTCCCTTCCTGCGCCTAGGGTTAAATCCCTCGCACCTTCTCCCAGATCCGACGACTGGCGGGATTTCACGAATCCTTCCTGCGAACCCTGGCCGTTGATTCTCCTCTTTGAGGATTTCTTTCACCTCAATTCTTCATCCTATTCGAACCTCTCCTAGGTCCGTTTCCACAGTATCTCGAAGGAGCTATCCCTCCTGATCTTTTCCTCGCTTCACAAGTCCCTTATGAGAACTTGTTTCACACACTCCTTGTGACAGCTCTCCAAATACGACTGAGTGTCGAAGCTTCTTCGACTCTGCGCACTCTCCTGCTACAGTAGTCCAAGTACCTTTTTCCTCAGAATCACAACCCTGGGTCTTCGTCCAGCCTGTGCACACCTTGCACGGCTCCGGTGCCAAATCTACACTTCTGAGACGAAGGAAGACAAAAGCTAGCCTAAGTAAATCCTGCAGTCACGCACTTCTACGCTGAGACTTCCCGGGTATTCAGTAACCCAGTAGAGGTCCCTCTGTTGACTCTTCCTCCAGATGACAGAACTCAAAGAGTTCCCTCCTCCTTGTGCCATCTGTGCACACTCGTCCAACGCCCACCCGGCGGAGTCTTCCAGAATCCTCAACAATTTTGTCCTTATAATGATCTAACAGTAGGATTCTCCTTCTCAGCACCTCGTGTGCATGCTCAATGCCCACTCGACAGAGCTCCACAGAACCTACAACAAGGTTTCTGTCTACACTGTTCCCTCTCCCACAGAACCTACCTCTTGAGGTATTCAGCAACCTCAAAGATCTTCTCCTTCCTGAGTTGTTGATCTCAACCTGTGCCTCAGTACGCCTCTGTCTGACTCCTCAGATTTCAGAGTGCAACTCTATGCACGACCATCAGAACCTCAACGTTCTGTCACACCTACCTGGTGTGAAGCCTCAAAGACCCTCAACCTGAAATCAAACCAACTCCCTGCAAATACATGATAACAACATACAATTACAGCATAAAAGAAAACACTCACAGACACACACATAAAGAGAATATCATGCAGGAAAACTTCTCTCTGTTCATATATTAACAATTGGCAAATGCCTGTATTTTTACAAGGTGTTCCCGAGCTCTCCTTGGCTCTCTCTGTCTTCTCTCTCTCTCTTCTGCTCTACCTTCCTACTTACCCAAAATGAGATCTGAATATCTCTTTTTTACCTGAGGGCCCATTCCTCCAGGTTCACCTACCCTATTAATTTACAATCAATGGTTGTCTAGTCTGCTATCCAGAACTAGATCTCAGCCAGATCTGCATTAAAGCAAATCTTATCTATAGCCTGCACAAAGGCATGGATTTTATGGCTCACCAGCCTATGCATTAAATTTACATTCAATTCAAATTTGAATGAGGACTGTGCCTCTCTCTCCAGTGTTGAATGCATACGCTCGTGCGGCTGGGTGGCTGTATGCTGACGTGGAGCGATGCTCCTGCATCACCTCCATCAAATCATGGAATCCCATTTGGAATGTTGTCTTCCATTTCTTCTTAGGATCTTCCTTCCAGTGGTTAAATTGTACTGAAGGTAACCTGCTCTGATACCAATTTTTTATACTGAGAAGGGGGTGAATCAGTATCAAGTAAAATTTAAAAAAAAATCAACCTATAATTAAACCATTCAATTATACCCAAGGAGAAATGAAAAATAGTATAAGAGTTACACCAATACACCACAATACACCATGCAAAATATATGAGAAATAATCAATAGTTATTTTTCAAGGAAAATAATGACTTCCAAAGGTAGCTCCATCTTCCAAATATAAAGGGAGGGATAAAACTCCAAAAGGAAGATACAATCCTCCAATATCAATAGAGGGTTTATCTCTCCATCCTTTCCCATTACTTCCACAAAAGAATATATGAGAGATAATAATACTTTACATTAAATCATCACCATCAACAAACCATCACATAGAACCTGATAATGCTTCTTGAGACTTCTTAAACTTCTGAAATTCTTCAATTCTTGGAATACTTGAATCCTATGGATAATATTACTCAATGTATTCTCTAAAACTCCTCCAGGTTTCACTCCTTGAATCCTCCCCAAAAAGAATTCATAGATAGAATGGTAGACCTTATTCAATTTTGGTTTATTCGGGAGAGTGAACTTGTATAGAATGCCCCACGCTCAATATTTAACATAAGATTCTTAAACTCACACACAAGAAAGTACAGCTCGTACGATTTCCAATGAAATTGGTCTCACTTCATTTGGATTCTCTAAGAATCAAGTATGATTGTTTTACGCCAAACACTTGTTTATTACTAGCTTCAGGACTAGTAAAAAACCCTATCTTCCACAGAGTATATGTATTTATACCATTTATGTCACTTCCTTTTAAAATTAGGGCCGATCTGACACTTTCTTATTTTTTAATTCTTTTCTCTAATTATCTTCAGGGCCGACCTGTACTTCTTTATTCAATTTACTTTGTCCTCTTCAAAAATTCATTTCTCCTCAACCATGAGGATCCATGTGACATGTCACCTACCACCAATAACAACATGATGTATACTATCCATCCATGGGTGTTGTGTCTGCATGTGCATTGTCCTTCATGTTCAAATACCTTCATCAATCTTGAGGTCCAAAACCAATGACTAGGGTTGACATCAATGAAAACAACCATTCTTCCAACAAAATGTTAGAATTTGTTATATCATTTTCATAAGATTGGATTTGCTTCCATATATAAATTTTGAATCACATAAAGCCGCATGAAAAATATTTGTCTTTTTGTTTCTTATAGACTTCTTTCAAAACATTAAAATTGCTTGAATTTCTTCATGTAATATCATAAAAATATTATTTACTTCTCTGTAATATGTTTTCCATAGATTTATTCTTGGAAAATAGTTTATTGGAGCTTTCCTTACATATAAATACAAATAGCTTAGTGCTTTCCTTTATTGTTGATCAAAAACATGTTAGTTACTCTTTATGAGTTGATTTTTTTTTTAATGAATAACGATTAAACAATTCAACTTTAAATGCTTTGTTCATTTCAGTTATATTGTCATAAATCTTATTCACTCATTTTCTTGTTCTTGTGATTAATTAGTTTTAGAATAGTTTTCTTATCCTCATATGTTACTCAAATTTTGTTTCAGTACTATAATTTTTCGTTTCATAAGGCTTTACAAAAACCTTGTATATGTACATAAATATTGTATATTATACAAATAAGAGTGTGTGTTATTTATATATTAATAGATAGATATATTAACGAATATACTTAGTGGTTTTGTATAGATAGATATTCATTTCTCTTTCTTAGTTTACATTAGTGTTTTCACCAACTAACGAAGCCATAAAACCCGTCTAGGTAGGTTACTTTAAACGGCTTGGGTTAAGTATACAATCTCAGACCGGATATTCCCTTCTCATTGATGGTGTGTCATAAATGTCCATCAACAGACTGGTATCTAGCATACCTTAGTAACAATGAATTCAAAAGAATCTATGGGTATAATTCATTTATAGCTATTTCTCTTATTCTAGGTGATGGGTTCTACAATCTGGGCAAGGTAATAAGCATTACTAGTAAGGAAGTTTATACCCAATATGGAAAACAAAATACAATTCCTCTCATCAACAATGTTCAAGTTAATGAAAATGAAAACTCAATTAAAGAAAAAAGGAAAGAGGAGATATTCATGAAGGACAAAATACAATTTTGGATAGGAACTCTGGTTATGTTGGTTTTGCAGCAATTTGTTTTGGGGTACTACCTATCATTTTACCTCCCTTGAAATGGTAATTGGTACCAATCGCCTATGTTGTGGACCAATATTTTTCATTTTTCAACTCATGTGGAGTAGGATTGACTGATTGGAGCTTGGCTAGATGACAGGAATAAATTGAAAGGTTAAAGGTTGAAAACAATTATTTACTGAAGAAAGAGGTTACCAAAGTGGATGAAGTTAAAGAATTGAGATTTGAAAATGTAAGTGTTCAAAAAGAGGTTGAAGAGATGAAGAAATATTTGTAAATTCATTCATTAGAGCACCAACAATTGACAACCCAGGAAATTGCAGTCCAAACTGGGATGCAACATCTTTAGAGAAATGCCTTAGTTTGTTTTCAACTTGAGAAGGATATTGCTATTGCTGCTACACTAGAAGTTTCAAAGAATTGACTTGCTTGGGGTTTTTCAAAGGATCCAGTAGCATAGGAAGCTTTAATTGTAGAGGATAATCAATATCAGGACAATATTGAAACAAAGATATGGAAATTCAACAAAAATTTAAGAATTTCTTGTAGGTGATTTTTTGTAGTCATCTTCAGACAAGTATCCCAAGAAAACAGTGAAGAATTAGGAAAATTCATTCAAAGCCCACTTGCGGAGTGGGACAAATCAGGTGACACATGGATTGTTTAAAAAAAATGAACTATTTAGGAGGTACAGGTGGAACTTTGTGGTTTATTTTTCAAGATTTGTTGATTTTTTCCATATTTTTCTAGATTTTCCTAAGTTCCCACTTCAACAATTCGACCTGTTCTTGATCATTGGAACTAGTAAATGGATTTATTCTCTATTAATTGAATGCATTTTAATATTTTGTGAAGCATTTGATTTTTTTTGTTCATGTTGAATATCAATAAGGATGTTTTTTCTCAATTGTTACATGGTTTCTCTTTAAGTATTTATTTCATGTTTCTGAATGATATTTGGGATCAAGAGTCGTCTATGTAAGTGAACAGATTGCAAAATTGTAATTTCTTTTTCTTCTATTTAAATATTCTTATCTAGCTTATCAGAGTGAATTTCATTGACTAAGTGAATATTTTGGAAACCTAACTTTGTAACCATAATCTTATGTTTCCTAATTCATCCACTTCTTGACCCATAAAACAACCTTTAAACCCAAAAATACCTACAAACATAAACCATTTCAATAACTTAGGTGCCCTAGATTACCCTTAGCATTCAAGGACAAATTTAGGGACTAACAAATAACATGACCTTTGGCATATTGGGTTGAAAGGAAAACTTACAAGCAAAGAAAAGTGGTACTCCAAGGAGAAGGTAGAGGAAATGTTTCCTCACGTCATTAAGTAAATATTTTAGGGACCAAAATCCCCACTAAATGGAGAGGTATGATCCATATTGGATAATTATATTATTTTTCATCTATCTCGGTGCTTTCAGAGTGGGAAAAAATGGAGGAATCAACATGCAGGGTCATTTTAGTGGTAGGTCCCAGTTTGGAAAATTGGGGTCTAGAACCTTCGAGGGCCATTTTGAGGCATTAAACAACATTTTTTGGGGTTTCAGTGTCCATTACTTGTGTGAACCCCTCGTTAGTGTTCTACACTTCAATACCTTTCCAATTGTGCATATCATGCATCAATTAGAGCTCGTATACAAAATTTATATATCCTGCAAGTTGACCTATTGTGATGACTACCATGGTATGAGAGGATGCCACATCAACCCCCATTACTCATGCATATGGGGCTAGCTATGTGAGGAATTTCAAGAAAAATACAGAAGTTCTAAAAAATTATCACAATTGAAGGTTCATGAAGTCAAAACTCTAACCCTAGATGAATATTAGGCTATGTTAAATATTGGGCCACTAGGAAGAGAAAGGGTTCCATTTCCATGTTATTATATTTTGTTCCATATCAGAGTAGAAAAACCAAGAGTGGGAAATTAAAGAGAATAATAGAGGGGGTTAATTTTCTATATCCTCCTTATATGCCACATGTCTTGAGTAACTCCATAAAGAGTACATTATCCTTTTTACTTTTATTATTTCCATACCCGAGAAAAGAGAACAAAGCATTACCTTCGAGTTGGGTTTTCTCTCGTAAGGGTTTCCCAAAAAAAATATTTTTGTTATTTTTTTATGGTGTGTGATTGTATTTATTTTTTATATATTTTCTAGATTTTATCTATTTCAAGCATAACCATAAAATAAATAACTAAAGATTCTAAAATCTAAGGAATTTAACCTTCATAATGTAGATTTCAGTTTTATTTATCAGATCTATTGTTGATCTAGATTATTCTGAGAATGAAATGAAGGAAAAAATATAAAATAGATATAACAAAGAGATACATAGAGATATGGAAAGGAACAAATTAATACAATAAAACTTGGATTCTATTAATGATTTTTTGGAATACAAAAGACTATAAAATGTAAAGTACACAAGCTAGCTAGAATGGTGGTAGCTTATCTCTGAAGAGAGATGTGTCGACTATGATAATTCGCAAGAAGATGATTATAATGAGGCTCCAAATGAATTTTTAACATAAATAATAAAGGATAAAACCATAAACATACAAAACCTTAACCCCATAAGATGAAACACCAAAAGGTTTCTGGGCCACGATGGGAGTACTTGATACGTCAGCTTCCTGAAGGCACAAATTTTGCATACGATATTTGTTTGGGGTAATCGGTACCTCGTCGAAAAGGTATATCCAAGGAGTACACATTTCAAATGGCCCAATACATATCAACAAGGATTTATTGCATGCATAAAATTCAAAAAAATGTCGTTTAAGGCCTCAAAATGGCCCCATAATTTTGGCACCCAAAAAAATGTAGAAAAATTGCCAAGATGGAAACTATAATTTGAGATAGTGGAATAGGTGGGAGGCCACCATTGTCCACTTGGATTATTCCTCCCCAATTAGGATAAATGGTATACATTGCATCAATTTCCTTCATCAAATGGGGAAAATTATGTTCAATCTGACTCCTCGTGAGCCACTTGCCCTAATGAAGAAATTGTCCTTCTTTGACGACCCGATAGAGTATGATGTTTTTCTAGTGGGTGTTCTTTGTATTGGTGTCCATGATATAATAAAATGTTTCCTGTTTAATGAATTCAATATTTATTTATGTAGGGTCCAATTGCTCAACCGCATCCAAAGAGTCCAGGAGAGGTGGAAAATATGGTTGAATTCATCTCACATTAAATACTAGGTGCAAGCCAAGGAAATGAGGAATACTTAATTCAAAATAATTATCACCCACAAAATGGGTTATGATTTAAGGCCAATATTGGAGTGGTTGTAGCTTCCAATGGGGTCCTACAAGGTGCTCTTTCTGCAGGTTCAACCATGCATTATCTCCCACTCGAAACTTATGTGGCACTTGATGTTAATCATGGAGTTGCTTCTACTTCACATTGGATTTCTGAAAAATATCATGAACTTTTCGTTGGATGTTCTATATTCTCTCAAAAAAATTGGTTGCTCGATCAACCTCAGTATGGGCATCGGGGGACTCTTCTTGTGAAACTGCAATAAGAAAAGGTACTTCAATGGGGGCCAATGGTTGGAACCCCAAGAACAATTGAAAATGGTTGTGGCCAATAGAGATTTGGAGGGCTCTATTGTATCTATGTTGAACATAGGGATGGTTTTCATCCCATGTGCATGGATGTTTGGAATTGTACATCCTTCGGATGTGGACAATCATCTTATTGACTAGCTATGTTTCTCTATTAGTCTGTGGGTGGAAGGAAGTTGATTTGGTTAGCTTGGTTTCCATCATCGACCATAGGCTAGACCAAAAAGTGCTCATGAACCTATTGTATTGATATGAGATATAGGTTCGTGGTATCCCAAAATGAACCCAAACATGTTCAAAGAAGAGATTGGCCATGGAATTGACTATGATTCTCTTTTTGTAGGGTCCCAAAACTATCATCTTAGAGAATTGATCAATGACTATGAAGAAATGGTCATTCCCATGCTTGGTTGAACGAATATTAGACATGTAATCCATGGAGATTGACTCCCAAGGCCTATATAGAGTAGGAAGAGGGGTGTATAGCCCATGTTTCTTGATGGAGGTATTGAAAATGGTACAGGAAGTGTAGAATATGATGTACTTGTGGATATCTTATCAAAGCTTTGTCCAATAAAAATGTTTTTGTAGTATTGCCACTATTTTTTATACACCAAAATGTGTTGTTGCTCAGTTGTAATGAGCTTCCGATATCAACTTTGCATGATCGATTAAAGGAACATGGACATGGATTATATGGCATAGCAATCCATCATGGATATGAAAGTATGGGATTTTTTTCCTATGCTCAATGTCTCATATGTAGCAGAAAAGTTTGAGTCATTATTGTATAATTGTAGCTACCTGCACGTCTCATTCCCACAAGAGTTCAGAATTGTGGTTAGATCCACAATTGGGGGTCGACTAAGAAAATCGACGACATGGTTGGTGTTTCCCTTATAGTACTTGATGTTCAAGTGGAATTGTTGTAGGTATGTGGACCACTTCTAATGGTGATCATTCTATAAATTTCCTTGTGTTTGCATGAAATTCAAAGGCCTGTGATCAATGTGGATGATCATTTCCTTCTCCAAACTATAATTCCTCCATTGTCGGCATGCCTGCACAATGGACTACATCTATTTTCCGTAGGTGGGGTATCTATGAACAACATTAGATAGTGTTTCACTGTGATAGGATACCGAATGTCCATTCTGAGTGACGATTGTACCGATAACACAATATGAAGCATCTGTCTCAATCTTAAATGGTTGTTGTAGGTCTGGAAGAATAAGGACTGGTGCTAAGAAAAGGTGGAATTCCAAATCCTCAAATGTTTTATATTGGGATGCAACCCACAAAAAATTGTCCCTCTCTCCATGATCAAAATCTGGACCAGGGGTCAAATTTTAGACCAAACATTAATGTTCTCGGAATTGCCTCAAATCGGACGTGAGTGTAGCCCTCGTCATCACGAATCCAACGCAATTCGTTTCGTCTCAAACGGACGTCGGGAGCGAAAGATATAATGATCTGTTTGGAAAGTCAAACAGGTAAAAAAGTGCTGACTGGGCAGTCCGTACAGTCCGTACGGCCACATGGCAGGGCTGTACCATTATGATGATGTGGCAGTTTGATGATGTGGCAAATTTTCGTTGGATGATTGTCGACATATTGGGTGTTGACACGTGTTCAGGTGTTGGCAAATAATATGAGGACACGTGGCCCAATCGGAGGGCGCCACGTGTCCCCCTCATTTTTGGTTTATGTGGTTTTGTAAAAGTTGATGGAGGCCGCAGGATTTGACCCCGGGACCTCTCCACAGCATACGACTTAACAAATTCCGATAACCGTCATGCCAATCCGTGTTTCTTGTTTACTATTCCAACGCATATACATTTATGTTAATGCAATGTATTAATTGGAAAGGGGGGTCGGGCCAGGGCATAGCCCCGACCCGTGGACGCGGTACTTTACATATGACCACACATTTATGTTTTGACCTGAATATATGGCGCACATTTATATTATATTGCATTTGCAATACATTGCATTGCAATGTATTTGTAATATATTTTTTATGTGTTGTGTGGGGTTTAAAACAAAGTTTTATAACATATGTAATATGGGCACGGTTAAAATTTTGCGCGTGGTTTGATAACCCGTGGTTATATAGTTACATATAACCATATTTACATGTATGTGCATGGTTATACATTCGCGCGGGAGTTTCAATCCGTTTGTACGGTTTGAACGATTAAACTCCTTTTATGCCCAACCTATGGTCGCGTGAGCATATGACCGAATGCTGAGGCGGTTGGGGGCTGGAGGTGCCCTAACCATCCTACGGTTTGAACCGTTGGCGTGGTTGCGCCCGGTGCCAGGTTATAACGTGCATTGGGAGCGTGTTCCAGGTTCATGTGCACAAGAGTGCGATTTGTAGAACCAGTTCCAAAAAAGCTCGAAGGAGGAAAATGGAGGAAGCCTAACTTCTTTATCGTTTGGCCGATTGAGGTGCCGTAAAAGCCCAGCCAGGGGTTTTTGGACGTGTTGGATCCATTGGTGCCATTTTTACAGCCATTTGAAGACTTCTTCAGCAAGTTTTTCACCATTGAAGTTTCAGGAAGCTCCAGGGAGCTTTCAGCCCTCTTTGATCGAGGACATGGTTTGGTGAGCCTATGTCTATTTTCTGTGATTTAAATATCATTTTTGGCTAATTGCTATGCTATGAACACATTGGGACAGGTTTCAAAGGCTTTTGAGGACTTTTACAGGTGTTTTTTCCAAAGAGAAGCTCAGGGAAGCTTATGGCCACATGTAGAAGAGGTCATGCTCGGATGAGCCATGATCCGTTTTCAGAGTTCTTTTAGTCGTTTTTGGGGTTTTTATGTGTTCTGATATCAATGGTACAGTTTGTTTTTCCATTGGAGTTGAGAAGAAGATTGTAAAATAACTTTTGACTAATTAATCCCAGAGAGCCAAGTCCATTATGGAGGCTCAAGGAGATGTAGCCCGGAGGGGGGTGAACTCCTTTATCATGTTGTTCTTGTTGTGCGTTTGATGGTTTATTGGCTGCAAGTTGTGTTGTTGTGTTTTCATTTCAAGCACATATTTAACCATTCAAAAGAACATATGCTCATACATAAGCATTTACAAGAAGATACATGAACATTTAAAGGAAGAAGCATAAACTTAACACATAAGTTTAGATTGCATATTTATACACATGAAGCAAGGTCCTGTAAAGTTTATTTTAATGAAGTAGGGGTGCTTGCATAGAATAACAAGTCAACCTTCTATTTTCAGATCAGGTGGTATCAGAGCACAAGTTTGTTTCGCTCATGTGTTTTCCATTGATAGCTTGAGAGTTAGCTATTGGTTTTGTGCAAGTTTTGTGTTGGAGTTTGCAAAGATGGTAGAAGCTTCAAGTAGTGATAGTTATCATACATTTTTATTATCTAAAGAAGAGTTGGTAACTATAAAAGATTTGCTGAAATGGATGTATGATAATAACATTGTTCTTGAAGAACAGTTGATGGCCATGAAGCAGGAGAAAGACCAGCTTTTGCAAAGGTTGCATGAGATGGAGAATCAACTCCATGAGACAAAGGAAACCTTTACTAATTACATGCATGAACATAAGGTATGCAGTGTTAGTTTATCTTCTAATTCCTCTAAAGATGAATGTTTTAGTGGTTTTAAGAGTCACACAAGAGGAATAGGGTCCAAGTTGTTGTTTAAAATGGGCTATGAAGGTAAAGGTTTAGGTAAGCATGCACAAGGCATTGTTAAGCCTATTATCATTGAAGAAAGACCTAAGTTTTGTGGTCTTGGTTATAATTCCAAAGTCGAGGAGACAAGGGGAAAAGTTCCAAGCATAAACTTTGTTTCAAGTTCACCTCCTCAAGAAGGCTTTAAAGGTGAAAGTTCAAGAACTTTTGTTGAAAGTTCAATCCCTTCAGCATGCAAGGTTTGTGTTCAGGATGAATGCAAATGTGAGAGTTGTGACAGTGATGAGGAAAAGAACACTGTTGATGGTTTGCAGAGGAGAGCTTGTAACTCTTCAGATTCACCTCCTCACAGAGGCGATAAAGGTGAATGCTCCAGGTATAATTCCGCTTATCGTTTAGTTGCATTTGATTATGTTAAGCATAATAATTTTGCATGTAACAATGGAAGAAAGAATCCATGTACGTATTGTGGTTTGTATAACCATCATGTTTCAAAGTGTTGGAAAAGATTGGCCGCTTTCAGGAAACTTTCTAAGAAAAGATAGCGTGAAAGGAGGATGCAAAAGGTTTGCACTCATTGTCAGAAGCGGGGTCATCTTGTTAACCAATGTTGGACGTTGCATCCAACTATTCGTCCACAGCCTCAGAAGCAGTTGGATAAGAAGATTGGCAAGAATGGAAGTGGAGATTCCATCATCGATGTGAGTCCAGATGATTCGCAAGAGGACGATGTCCAGCAGAAAAAGTCATCGTTCAGTTGGTTTGGTAAGAAATGGTTGGATTTCTTGACTAAGTGAGGTTTGCATTTTTCTGATTGTAAATGCACTTTTCAGCGTTATGTGTGCATTTGTGGGAAGGTCGATATGATGTTTCAGATGAGTCTCGATTGGTGTAGATGATTTTCTGACGACTATGTTGTGTCGATCGTGTTTTTCGACTTGTGTTTAGTCGATGGTGTTTTGAAAGTTGATTTTGAAAACACCATGTACTTTGATGGAGTACAGGATGCGACAGTTGTTTGAAGAACAAAAGATTTTGTTGGCATCATTTTCAATCTTGTCTGCTTTGTTTTCAAGATTGATGTTTTCTTGCCCTGTGATAAGATGTCGCAGGAAGTTTTGAAGCCATTGGAGAGCTGATTATGTTGACGCCGAAGAGTTCGAAAGAGGGACTTGATTCTCAGTGGGAAGGTTGGCAGTCTTCCAAGCACAGAGAGAGCAGTGGGTCAGCAGCAGCCAGAGAGCAGTGGTTGAAGGACATAGCCAGTTGCAGTGCGAGGCATGTCAGAGCATTCAGGTGATTTTCTAAATGATTTTGATATAACTTGAAAGACAGATAAGCTTTCGTGGGTCCAAAAGCCTTTCAGTGGGAAGGTGTGATCAAAATCTGGACCAGGGGTCAAATTTTAGCCCAAAAATTAATGTTCTCGGAATTGCCTCAAATCAGACGTGAGCATATCCCTCGTCATCACGAATCCAACGCAATTTGTTTCGTCTCAAACGGACGTCGGGAGCGAAAGATATAACGATCTGTTCGGAAAGTCAAACAGGTAAAAAAGTGCTGACTGGGCAGTCCATACGGCCACGTGGCAGGGCTGTACCATTATGATGATGTGGCAGTTTGATGACGTGGCACATTTTCATTGGATGATTGTCGGCATATTGGGTGTTGACACGTGTTCAGGTGTTGGCAAATAATATGAGGACACGTGGCCCAATCGGAGGGCGCCACGTGTCCCCCTCATTTTTGGTTTATGTGGTTGTGTAAAAATTAATGGAGGCCGTAGGATTTGACCCCGGGACCTCTCCACAGCATACGACTTAACAAATTCCGATAACCGTCATGCCAATCCGTGTTTCTTGTTTACTATTCCAACGCATATACATTTATGTTAATGCAATGTATTAATTGGAAACGGGGGTCGGGCCAGGGCATAGCCCCGACCCGTGGACGCAGTACTTTACATATGACCACACATTTATGTTTTGAATTGAATATATGGCGCGCATTTATATTATATTGCATTTGCAATACATTGCATTGCAATGTATTTGTAATATATTTTTTATGTGTTGCGTGGGGTTTAAAACAAAGTTTTATAACATATGTAATATGGGCACGGCTAAAATTTTGCACGTGGTTTGATAACCCGTGGTTATATAGTTACATATAACCATATTTCAATGTATGTGCATGGTTATACATTCGCGTGGGAGTTTCAATCCGTTTGTACGGTTTGAACGGTTAAACTCCTTTAATGCCCAACCTATGGTCGCGTGAGCATATGACCGAATGCTGAGGCGGTTGGGGGCTGGAGGCGCCCTAACCATCCTACGGTTTGAACCGTTGGCACAGTTGCACCTGGTGCCAGGTTATAACGCGCATTGGGAGCGTGTTCCAGGTTCATGTGCACAAGAGTGCGATTTGTAGAACCAGTTCCAACAAAGCTTGAAGGAGGAAAATGGAGGAAGCCTAACTTCTTCATCGTTTGGCCGATTGAGGTGCCGTAAAAGCCCAGCCAGGGGTTTTTGGACGTGCTGGATCCATTGGTGCCATTTTTATAGCCATTTTAAGACTTCTTCATCAATTTTTTCACGATTGAAGTTTCAGGAAGCTCCAGGGAGCTTTCAGCCCTCTTTGATCGAGGACATGGTTTGGTGAGCCTATGTCTATTTTCTGTGATTTAAATATCATTTTTGGCTAATTGCTATGCTCTGAACACATTGGGACAGGTTTCAGAGGCTTTTGAGGAATTTTATAGGTGTTTTTTCCAAAGAGAAACTCATGGAAGCTTATGGCCACATGTAGAAGAGGTCATGCCCGGATGAGCCATGATCCGTTTTCAGAGTTCTTTTAGTCGTTTTTGGGGTTTTTATGTGTTCTGATCTCAATGGTACAGTTTTTTTTTCCATTGGAGTT
Source organism: Picea engelmannii (assembly GCA_009831015.1). Lineage (NCBI taxonomy): Eukaryota > Viridiplantae > Streptophyta > Pinopsida > Pinales > Pinaceae > Picea > Picea engelmannii. Next base: position 407,659 of record ML804064.1, read on the forward strand.
GAGCAGCATATTTTAAAAGAAATTTTGACTAATTAATCCCAGAGAGCCAAGTCCATTATGGAGGCTCAAGGAGATGTAGCCCGGAGGGGGGTGAACTCCTTTATCATGTTGTTCTTGTTGTGCGTTTGATGGTTTATTGGCTGCAAGTTGTGTTGCTGTGTTTTCATTTCAAGCACATATTTAACCATTCAAAAGAACATATGCTCATACATAAGCATTTACAAGAAGATACATGAACATTTAAAGGAAGAAGCATAAACTTAACACATAAGTTTAGATTGCATATTTATACACATGAAGCAAGGTCCTGTAAAGTTTATTTTAATGAAGTAGGGGTTCTTGCATAGCATAACAAGTCAGCCTTCTATTTTCAGATCAGGTGGTATCAGAGCACAAGTTTGTTTCGCTCATGTTGAATATGATTCAAATGTTCCTCCCAAGTTTTGTTGAAGATGAGGATGTCATCCAGATATATGAACAAAAAGGTGTTTTTTAATGGCTGCAACATGTCATCCATTATTCACATTAATGTGGACGTGGAATTAGTCAAGACAAAATGCATGACTAGCCAATCAAAGAGACCTTTTTTAGACTTGAAGGTTGTCTTCCATACATCAATTTTTTCAATCGACACATGGTGGTAGCTGAACTTCAGATCAATCTTACTGAAAAACCTATCTCCCTTGATATGATTGACAAGATCATCAATCTGAGGTATTGGTTACCAATTCTTTAGTGTTATCTTGTTTAGGGATCTATAATCAATACAAATTTTCCATGTATTGTCCTTCTTCTGAGCCAGAAAAATTGGTCTCCCGCAAGGTGAGGAGCTTGGTCTGATGTGGCCCTTCAGAATTAGCTCTTGGATCTGCAATTTTATTTCTTCATTCTCCATAAAAAAACTCCTATACAAAATTCCATTAGGAAGAGGAGAATCGGGTGTAAAATAAATTGAGTACTTTACATGAAAGTGGACAAGCACCCCAGTGGGTGAGGAAAATATGTATTTTTTCTCTTCTACTGTCTTTTTCACCTATTGTTTTTGTGTAGAGAAACCCCATGGAGAGGTTTCAATGATTTTAGTGACCTTCCATTCTCCTTACGATTGAACCATAAAGAGGAAAAATATCCTTGTATGAGAGACCACCATTTTTCACTAATTTATGGAGATCAAAGAGACAGTGGTAGTTGGGCCTGCTTCTCATACCTTGTAGAGTTGATCTGCCAAAGTAATAATCAAACTACGAGGCCTATATTAATAAACATCGTCACACTTCCACATATATGGATATATTAAAAAATTATCACAAAATTCAAGGGGGGAAACATCACACAATACCTCCTCTTTGAAGGGTTTGATTTCGTACTATAGGTGACATTGTTGGCTGATGTGGATGTCTCATCCCTAGCTGAGCCAACTAATGGTGTATGGTTGAGGAAGGGCCATTGTTTTCACTTTAAACCTCTTGATGACCTATTCTAAGATTAGGTTATTCTATCTATTGTTGTCAACAATGAAATGGAGTGGGGTCCCCTTCACCCACATCTATGTCTAGAAGAGTTGCTCCCCTTCTTTGAATCTTCTATTCCCAGTGGAAGATGGAAAAGATGAACATTCACCTTCTCTCACTCTCTCTTGGATTGGATTTTCTAAGAGATCACTCTGAGATACCGAAGGATCTTCTTGAACAAAAGATTGATACTGACTACATCTACTTTCGTTCTATATCCTCTTTTTTTTGTTTTGTTTTCTAGTTTGGTCTTTTGTCTTTCTTCTTCCCATGTTTTTGATTTTACCATGGACTTGATTGATGTCATTACCAGTGTTCATTCATTCAAAAATTTGATGGATAACTTGTACAGATTTATTGTAATAGAAAATGCTATTAGGTAAAATCCTTATCAAACTAACTTTGTGAATGCTCACAATTTGTATCATTACATTGTGCTTATAGTTATTTTGAAAGTAGTAACAAAAATAATTCATATTTTTCTTTTCTTTTTCTTCCATTATGTATTTTTGTTAGGTTTAGATTTATTTAGAAAATCATTTATGTTAATTTTTTTTGCTATGTTAGAATATTATTCAGTTACATCACTTATATATAGTTTAACTATCATTTCAAAATATATATATATATATATATATATATATATGATTTGAATATTAACCAATATATTTAAAAATCATACATATAAAAAATTATAGTTTTTGCAATTTTACATTTTAGTTATATAACATATTACATTACACAATATAAACAAAATGAAAAAACCAACAAATTGCATTAACCCAACATAAATCATAATTAGTATATTTTGTAATCATAAATATAAAAGGTCATTTGAATATTAACCAATATATTTAGAAATCATACATATAAAAAATTATAGTTTTTACAATTATACATTTTAGTTAGATAACATATTACATTACACAATATACACAAAATGAAGAAACCAACAAATTGTGTTAACCCAACATAAATCATAATTAGTATATTTTGTAATCATAAATATAAAAAGTTATAATTTATGGATCTTCAAGATATTTTGAAGATATATTTTTTAAGTTATAAGTTAGTATATTTTAAAGATAGTTTGAGATACTACATTTATGGATCTTGTTTTTCCTCTTTTGTAATTAGATCATATTATTGTGGATCTAGGAATTGATGCTCTTTCTTAAGAGAGAGTGAGAAAACAATATAATGCCTTATGTGAGCCCTTTGAAAGGGAAGAAGGTAATGGAGAGTTAATGAGTGGAGTTAGAAAGCCATAGTGATACTACCCCTAAGCTTTGAGAGATTATTCATGTAAGGTATTATCCTTCTTGATGTAATCCTTCTTGATGTATGGAGAGGTATGTGTGTGAACAATCTTCTTGAATCCTCATTGAAGGAAAAGGAATATCTTATGTAATAACTTATGAGAAGGTCCCAACATCTTTTGAAGAAGGAATGAAAGTGATCTGTATTCAAATTGAAGCGGGTCCAAAGACTTAGCCCAGGATGGATGAAATATGTTACCAACATTGGTTGTCTCTCTCTTGTCTTTTCATGTGCTTATTCCATTTTAGTTCATGTATGTTATGCATTCTTGTTTAAAAATCATGGTTAATCATGAATTCATATGCTCTTTAATCCTTATGCAAATGCTTAGTCAGAAAACGATTCTCAATTGAAAAATTGAGTAAAGTACTCACCTATTTTCATATCACTCCCTTATTGGGGTTAGTAGAAGAAAATACCATTAAGAATGTCAACACCACAATAGTGTTATCATAACTAGCTTTAAATATAAAACTATTGTGTTACAAGGAGATCGAGAATAAGAAAATGTTGATTTGCTACAATGATGTCATTAATCCTAAGTTTGAAGATCAAAATTATCTTTTATTTTTTATAACCTCAAGAAGAAAATAAATTTAAAAAAAAAAATAAAAAAAATGGCATAAGATTCATAGTGAAACTCAAAAGCACACAAGACCCAAAACATTATGGGAAGAAAGAATTTGTAATATTTACAATTTTAACAAAATAAACCATTTTATGATGGTGCACCTGCACTACCATTAATATTTATAATGAATCAACATGTGAAAACAAAAGTGAACTAAATGATCATCTTAAAATAAGCATAATACAACAAAATAATTAATTTTTTTTAAGTTTAATAAAAAAATATTAATTTCAATAGATAATAGCATCATCATTATCAATAATCATAATATTTCTATTTACAAATTTTGTTAAAAAATGATTTATGTGAAAACAAATTTATTTAAAAATGATTAAGATTATGTCATATTCTACAATTTGTAATAGTTTCCCAATGCCAACTTTATCTTATACTTGGTTTCTATTTAAGTTTAGAAATTGAATGTTCATCATTGCCTATAAAACAAAATATTTATAATGTGCCAATATTTTTACCACCCTTCACTTGGTGTTTACATTTTAAGAAATAGATTATTAATTTTATGTTTAAAAAAAGTTTAAACACAAAATATTATTAAATGAGAGAAGTTTATATTCAGATTATCCACAAATAAAAACATGATGTTTAAATTAATAATAAACATTATTAACTTGAGAATAAATATAAATGAAAAATATAGTTTTCTTAAGAATATTCCCACTAAAACATTAGAATCATGCTAAATTATCTAACCCTAAAAAAAAAATGTAACTTGTACAAAGTTTCAATAGATTTAGTTTTGTAATAGAATTTGGACATAAAATTGCTTGAATATTAATTATCTAACAATTAAAATTTCAAATAACCAGGAATAGTTATGAAGTCACTCATAAGAAATGGAATTCATAAAAAAATATCTAGAAATAGTTTCAGTACAAAATATTAGTTATCTAACAATTACAATTTCAAATAACTAAGATTAGTTATGAAACTACTCATAAGAAATGAAATTCATAAAAAAAAAAATATCTAGAAATAATTGCACTAGAGAAGCTCTTCACATATACATCAAACATAATGGAGAAATAGAATAGACCCTTTAAGTTTAAGAAAATCATTTTTTAAAGTAATTCTTAGAATTACAATATTTGAAGTTTCAACTTTTTCTTTTTCACACCATGCAATATATATATATATATATATATATATATATATATATATATATATATATAAGTATGATTTTTTTTATCATAAACCAACTTTTATTAAATATATATTAAATAAGAGTTCAAATTCTAAGTAGAAGTCATTAAAGAGAGGTAAAGTATTAAAAATTTAAAATTATATATATGATGATGATTATTATTAATGTCCACTAAGACTGAATTGCTCTATCGGACCTTAAGAGGGTAAGTGATTACTTGTGATTTTTTAGAATTTTGTTTCTATACTCAAAAAGAATTAAGAGAAGCTTTCCAAGATCACCATACTTTTGTTGAGTTAAGAGGTTAGGAAGGTTGGTAGTGTAATAAATAGTTTTAAAATGAGATCTAATATGGGTATAGACTGGACAATCTAAGAGAAAGTTATTTTCATCTTCAACCTTCTTAGTGTCACAAAGGTGACACACTCTTTCATCCCATGGCATTTTAGGAATTGACCAATGCCCAGTTTCACTATGGAACTCATGAGAATTTGTTCTTATCTTAGCAATGCTTATTTTTTTCTTTACACTTGGCAAAACAGATAGATAATTTTGATCTTCTAGATTAGGGTTGATTACATATTTATAATACCCTAATTTTATTTTTACCTCTAACTCTTTATCACACCACATTCTTTCCTTAAATTTTGATTTGACATTTTTTTTAATAGTATCTTTATTCTACAAAATGGTTTCTTCCATGATTCCCCAATAGTTTATCCAAGCCCAAGCATCTTTATGCCATCCTTGCTTGAGTCGATGGTGGTTATGACCTAATTTTGAAGCAATTTTAAGTAGCCTCTTATCTTCCATGTTGTTTAACTTGTTCTTATACATTAGGTATCTAGTCATATTCATTTTTTCAATGGGGGAGAGGCTTGCTTCTAAGAGGGTGATGGGATAGGGTGTATTTCCTTTAATTTTTAGATTATAGGTTATAAAATTATTTTCTATTTGCTCTATCTTTATCCAAGATTCACGAGAGATACTACAACCCTAAACTTCACATCCATAAAGAATAACAGGTGTAAAAAGAGTCTCAAAGAGGAGTTTTTTCTTATCCCAACTCCAAAGATTAGCTGATTTACAATTGTTTTCAAGCCCATAATAAGCTTTCCATCCCCCAATAATCTTTTTCTCAATGCTATAATTCCAATTGAGCTTGTCGTGAATATCAATTCCAAGATATTTGTATGAAGTCACTTCCTCCAAGTTATTGTTTTCATATACAAAGGTATCATAAGGGATATTATTGGATTTAATAATCATGACCTTAGTCTTATCAATATTAACGGTCATACCCATATTGGAACAAAAATCATTGAGGATTCTTAGTTGGTTTTCAAGATCATGGGGACTCATTTCCATAAGAACGATATCATTGGCATAAATAAGAAGATTGATGACTATACAAGTGAGATTAGGGCCGAAACAACCTGCTTTTTCCAAGAATTCTTCTAACTTGTCAATGTATATGCCAAAAAGGGTAGGTGACAACGGACAACCTTGTTTGACTCCGATATTGCAGTTTATCTCTTTTGACCAGAACTCAATGTTTTTAAACTTAGCAATAACATTCTCATACATCCTTATTACAATAACCCTCAACTCGAGAGGTAATTTTATCTCTTCCAACCTATTCCAAAGGATTTTCCTAGGAACCATGTCAAAAGCTTTTCTAAAGTCAACAAAACAACAAAAAATATTGGTTTTAGTATTTCGGAACTCCTCTGCAATGATCCTAAAGGTAACAATATGGTCCAAAGTTGAATGATATCTCCTAAACCCAACTTGGCCTTTCTCTCTTTCACCATGATATATATATATATATATATATATATATATATATATATATATATAAATATAATTTTAAGGTCACGACTAACACGGATGTGGGTGCTAATGTTGGGGAAGAACCATGTGATTGAAGTGGGAGAAAGATGTCAGGAGGCTTACACCTAGTAATCCGTTAAACCATTCTTCATATGCATTAAATCCTCCATTCCTTGTGAGGTCCTAGACATTTATGATAAGGAATTTCCCCTGGTTCAATGGACATCACATGGTACAAAGGAAATAATACTCAAATATGCAATCTCATGTCCGGATCCAATGGGGGTCATGAAATATCCCTGTCTTGGTCAACCTCGAAAAAATTGTGTTGTTACTCTATGGGACTTTCTTGGCTTGGTCTATGAGATGAGATACATATCCCTCCTCACGAAGAGAAATGCTCCATTTAAATTTGTTTATTGTAGTCATTGGTCCAAAAAAAAATTGAGACACTTGAGAGCTACCCCTTGGAGAGGAAGAGGAGGCACATGTCGCACAGGAAGAACATATTTTAAAAATTATGTTGGGGTAGGATACAATGAAAAAATTATGAGAATTTTGCATCAAATGCTTGACATTTGGGAGGCCAAGGTGGTGTCCTAACACATGACAATTTATCATTCGAATCAGTGAAGAGCTCATTACTAGACGATGAAGAACCGATTATCTAAGACTCTCCTATGCAACCCAGACTTCCGGTTGGAAGAGGGAACCTCTCAACAATCCTCACTAGATGAAGATGAAGCCTCTCATGAGCGTCCTTCAAAGTTTCTGTTCCCTAAAGATCAACTGATAAATGAATTGAACTTAGCCTTTGAGAAACCTGAAAACAACACTGGTGTGGCAACCATGGGAGCGGGGAAAATGAAGCACAAATGCAATAGAGATGCAGTGAAGCAACCCTCTCCATGTAAGGATTTCATATTTCCATGCTATTAGCACTGGAAGTCACCCCTCATATTGAGGGAAAGTAAATCCCGTTACCCATCAGATTTTTATGTCACAGGTTGGTTATAAAAGGGTGAAATGGGTGCAATCTCAAGAAAATATTGTATTAACTCAGAAAATAGGACTGATATGCGCAAGCGGGTGAGTTATTGGTATAACTCCAGTCAGTAAGTTGTAGTAAGGGTGAGAAGGAGGAATACTTCAGTGAGAAAGTGTGGATTCTTGTCCAGGACATCAGATCCTTCAACAAACCAAGGAAGAAAAACATGAACACAAGGTCCTCTTAGATTCCAATTTCAAGGACACTGAAAGAAATCATAAAAGCATTACATCTGAACATTCAACATAATATAGTCACAACAATTCATCTGAATCAATCCTTCATGAACTCTCTCAGTAACAGAGGTAGATAATATGGATTAAGAAAGATGATTGTTATTAAACAAGAAGTCTCAGACTACAATACATGACCAGAAAATAAGAAGCTTCATTAAAACTTTACAATACGGGAGCTTTGATCTACCATCCCCGTTTACAAAATATGAAAACTGAGTATATATACTCAAGGGAACTTGATCCCTATAGAAGCATGCTCTGGTCACTGTACTCAAGGCTTGGCGTCTGCTTCTTCTTCTGTCAGGCTGCACTTGCAATCCCTCTGTTAGACACAAGATCAGATTGATATAGGCTTCACCAACAAATCTCGGACAAGAGAATTTCGACTGACAGTCTTCCTTCTATGGATGGATCTTCCATACTTTCCATTTATGTGGTTAAACGAGGTTTCAACCACCTTCCCCATTTTCATTAACTACCTACATCGGGCTTGGGATGGAGTCTAACATTCATGAATATTCCAGGTAGTGCCCATAATTCCTTTGAGTTAACTTTGGTACCTTGAGGTCACACAGATATTTCTCTTTGACCAAATTGGATGCTTCAATACATTGCACATCTTTTTTTCATCATCCCAAGTGACCTTATGCAATGACCTCATACTTATCCCAACGAAATTTCAAGACTTCACATATCAAGAGTTTTCACCTCCCATGACTCCCAATATCCCGATGCTCGAAGTCGTGAAACGGCCCCTCTGGATCAATGGTCGGGCTTACTTCAGAATGGATGGCCATGATCATCTCCTTAGCCAACTTTATCTGCTCGCTGATTGAATAGATTCTTATCTCACTCTTGGCCCCACCTTCCATGTGACCGTGGGATATGATCGTGGTCCCAACTTCAGGCGCATCACGATTTCGCATTTTGCGAGTTCACGAGGTGTTCCATGCTCAAACCTCCAAGTTTCAAAATGGAGATCCCTTAGATTGGGTGCTACACATCCCCTTTGATCGAATGACCCAGATCACATCGACATTTTGGTACCTCATACCATCGACACTTCTCACCTTGACCCTTCCAAAAGACTTTCTCTTTGTCTTGGATCCTGTGCCACGTGCCCTTTTGAAACAAACGACCTAGATCATTTTGTGACCTCGCATTTCATGAGTTATCATAACTCATCCCATTGACTGCTTCCATTCCATGAGTCATAGAAACACTAGGATTTCACCACGTGTCCTTCCTAGGATCCGATGGCTCCCACGAATCTTGGGTTTTGAGACTTTGGAATTTTGACAATTGGCACATCGGGACTTTGATGAACAGTTTTAACCACCTTTTGGAGTCCGATTTTCGTGGACCGTCAATCTATCCTGCCTGCAAGGAATATCTATCATTTAAAAATAATCTTTTCTGCAGCCGATGACATTGAATAAAACACATTTGTGGGTTTTTTTTTTAACCCGTTCTTTCACATCTAGTCACCCAATGGCCAACTCCAAAGGAAAACATCCCCCTTCAAAACTAGATGATAACATTAGGCTCCATGGCGGATAGAGTCCTCCCCACGAGGCTATAAGATCCCCTTTTGCAGTTCCATTTTCCTTCTGTTAGGCTATGGATTCAAGCTCAAAAACCCTGCTGAGGAAACAAATCCGATAAGTGAAAAAAAAAACTAAACACACATGCTCCAAGGAGCTTATTTATGTACAGTCCTAAAATAATAAATTTTTACACAATGCTAGGAAAACAAAAACTTCCACCATATCCATTCAAGTAACTTCCTACTTAGAATCTCCTTCATTATGTTGATGATTGATGATGGATAATGCAACTGTGATAGTAGAACGAATACATTATTCATCTTTCATCCTAATATTGATGTTAGGATGAAACTAGGCGGCATCAAAATGTGAAGAAAATACAACTCCATGTATTCCTTCACAGGCTCATAGGACCAGGAGCAAACTCTAGAAAATTTATAACAGGCAACCTGCTCTATTACACAACTGCTCACACATGGTTGAATATCTGTGGTAGGCACAAGTGAATGAGAAGTTGATTCAGGCTGATTCATCTCAAGTGACGACTACTCACTGACAGGCTCTGAACAAGGGATAAACTTCTCCTTCCGCTTCTTCTCTGGTTCCTCTTTTTGTCTCAACCAAAGTTTAGATTCGTAACCATCATAAACATGACCCGTGGGAAAATTATTCTCTTCTTCATGCTGCTGAGGATGGCTGATTTCATCGTAATATTATTCATCAGTGAATAGAAGATACAACTCTGTAGTCTGTTCTTGGGGATCTTGCATATCCAGCTCAAAATATGATTTGTATCTATCATGTACCAGTTGGATGCTCCTCTAGTCAACAAACTATGATGTGGGGCTCTGCTTCTCCTCATCTGAATAATCGTCAAAGCTTGGGACAACATGCAGGTCAGGAGAAGAATGCAAGGCCTCTACTGTGACAAAATCTTCAATTTTATCATCATCAGTAGGGATGTCAAGAAAATCCACTTTAGAAATAGATATATCCTCTGCATTTTCCTCATAAGAACAAAAAACAACATCTACCTCAGTCCCACATCCAGGAGAAACATCTACTGCAGAAAACATTTTCTCGTAGACAACAGAATTTTCAAAAGAGACATGTTGGTCTTCATGAAAATCTAAAAGAACAAATGCATCTGAAATGATGCCAGATGTTTCTACGCTACAACCATCATAATGAATATCATGTGACACCCCTAGAACTTCATAGAAAATTCTTTCCTCCACAGTAAAAACTTCATCACAAATATGGTTTTCATGGCTAGCAAAATCTTCATGAAATAAGGAAAACTCATCATAACAGTTTTCATAAAGACACTCAGCTAGAAAATAATCTTTACAAAATGAATTGAAAGCTACATGAAAACTATGCAAATATTTGATGCTTGCAATGGGAAGGGATCGACACCAATCAAGGGAAGCTCCTTTCAATGAATATCTAAAAATATTTATCTAAACATTTTCATGCACGATATGAAGTTGATGAATAAAATCGTGAAAAAGGAGAAAGTGTTCAGCTGGTACCTCCCCATCCTTTCCTTGAAACTTTGGAAGGCTACATTCCCATTCCTCTCTTCTAGGTAGTGGGTTATGGGAACCAACTATCTTTGAAAAATAATGAAAGAAAACCTTTGAGCCAATATTTTGTCCATTTTGAACCAGTGGAGTCGCCAATCGATTCTTCAACCATGGAGTCGCCAGGTGAAAGATATGCAGTCAAAGTGTGCTTGGTTTTTGTTCATCATCAAAGAAAAAATATAATCATTATGTTCTCCTAGCGGGTTGTAGCTATAGCCAGAGGAAGGCACACTGAAACAGTGGAGTTGAGACAGTGGATTCACCTCAGTGGAGTCTCTAGGTGCATAGATGCAATCTTCAAAGCTTCTAATTTCTGATGCACCTTTAGAATCAAAATTTGGTTGTCGTTCTACCTAGGTAAAATCTTCAATTCCTCCTGACAACAGCTCCAGAAATGTTATCACTAGAAGTCACCCCTCAGATTGCAAGAAAGGCAAGCCCGATACCCATCATGTTTTTATGTCACAGGTTGGTTATAAAAGGGTCAAATGGGTGGAATCTCAAGAAAATACCGTCTTAACTCAAAAAAACAGACTGATGTGCATGAGCAGGTGAGGTCTTGGTATAACTTCAGTCAGTAAGTTGTAGTAAGGGTGAGTAGGAGGAATACTTCAGTGAGAAAGTGTGGAGGTCTTCCGAGGATATCAGATCTTTCAAAAACCCAAGGAATAAAAACTTGAACATCAGGTCCTCTTGGATTCGAATTTCAAGGAAACTGAAAAAAATCATAACAACATTACATATGAACATTCAACATAATACAGTCACAAAAATTCATGTGAATAAATCATTCATGAACTCTCTCAGTAACAAAGGCAGATAAGATGGAGTAAGAAAGTTGATTGTTATTAAACAAGAAGTCTCAGACTACAATATGTGACCAGAAAACCAAAACCTTCATTAAAACTTTACAATACAGGAGCTTTCCTTTACCATCCCCATTTACAAAATATAAAAAATGAGTATATATACTCAAGGAAACTTTCTCCTTACAAAATCATGCTTTGGTCACTGTATTCAAGGCTTTACATCTTCTTCTTATTCTGTCAGGATAGACTTGCAATCCCTCTGTCATACGCAAGATCGGATCGGTATAGGCTTCACCAGCAAATCCCTAACAGGAGATGTTCGGCTGACAGTCTTCCTTCTATGGCCATCTCTTCCATACTTTCCATTTATGTGGTGAAACAAGGTTTCAACCACCCTCCCCATTTTCATTAACTACCTACATCAAGCTTGGGACAGAGTCTGGCATTCATGAATATTCCAGGCAGTGGCCATAATTCATTTGATTTAACTATGGTACTTCATGTTAGGATATTTAGACACTTAGGAGTTAGTTAAGATCTACTTGGTCTAATATGTTGTTAGGTAAAAGTGTGTTTCTTTAGTATGCATTAGTATGCATTTGTAGTTAGTAAATCCAACGGTCACGATATGTTACCGAGATAGAGTGATCTGACAGTTCATACTCTCCTCGATCTTAACGGCCATTGATCTGTGGCTTAACACCCGATTGGTCCATGATATCTATTTAAAGAGCATGGAGGGTCATTTGTTGATGATCGATTGTGAGAAAATCTCTTGTAAAATCTCTCTGTAATATTTTTCTTTGCATTAATAAACTGCTCCAAGTGGCCACGTTGGTTGGGGCCATGGATGTTTCCCCGTAGGGGTCTTACCATGTGAAAAAATTAGTGTGTTGATATTTGATCTTGTTATGTGAGTGGTTACTGAAGGTGTTCATCCTCTATTGGAATACCTGTGTTGTCGAACATGGTATCAGAGCCTGTTTGAAGACCCGCTCCTGTTGTAGATCGAGATCATGAAGTCGAGTTGCCTCATATCCATTTTCTATCATTTCTGTACATTTCTGCGCTAAGAAGACTGTTCCATTGTGTCCAGAGCACTCATTTCATTTAGGAACACTTTTCTTTTCACTCAAAATGGTTTTTGTTTGCCCAAGATACGACCATTATAGTCAAATCCAGAGGTATAAAGTCTGAATATGCTTTTTTTTTTTTAATTTTTGCAAAGTTCTGATTTTATTTCGGTTTGTATTTTTTATTTTTGGGATGCTACTCTTTTAGATCTACGTATTCTCTTTTCCCCGTGCCTTGTGCGATCTCGGAAAATCAGAAACAGATAGGAAAAGGTGCATCTTCCAGGTAAGCTAACCGAGATCTAACCCTTGTTGTCATCGAGAAGTGAAATTTTTTTCTTGTGTGAAAAGAGTTTTTTTGGAGCATGCTCTCTAAGGCCGTCTTCTTCAACAACAACAACAACAACAACAACAACAACAACACTCCCAATCCTCCTTTTGAACATTACAATATGTTTTGCTAGACCATTTGGTTAAAACTTGCCTTATTAAGTAAGAGGTCTTGAGTTCAAGTCTCTCTTTTGTTACCTTTTTTGAAAAAGTTCATGCTAAATTGTAAGGTGCATTTCACTTCAAGTATAAAAGTGAATCACTATAAGTAGCTTTATATTTTATTTTAGAGTTATTTTGCATGCAACTTTTTTGTTATAAGGTAACCTCATTGTAAAAGTGATCCCCACTTCTCTTTATAAAAGTGGGTCACTTCATAAAGTAGCTTACACTATCACGTGGTTATTTGGTTACCGTTTATGCCTTTTTTAAAAGGGGTATAACTCTCACATCGGAAGTCCGTTTTCAGTGCCGTTTTTTTAAAACCACACAACTTTTCGAGATCTTTCCATCCAGATCATTAGTTTCAGTTTTTAAATCTGCATTATCTACATATTTAATATGGATTCTACAAGTACTGTCATGCTTACCAGCAACAACTACATCCAATGGAGATCCCATATGGAAGATTTATTAAGAAGTAAAGGCATGTATCAGATTACCATGGGAAAGGAAACAACCCCCACTGATGATGATAAGAAATCCAAATGGGATAATAGAAATGATGAAGCACATGGACTAATTGGAATGTCCATCTCTCCTGATCTAAGGTACCACCTTCAAGGAATTGATGACCCTGAAGCAGCTTAGGGCAAGATTGAATCTGTGTTTGGTAAACTCAATATTATTCAAGCACAACAGTTAGAAAATCAAATACTGACCTTGATCCCAAGTGATTTTTCTTGCCTTGGAGACTATCTATCTAAGTTTAAAACACTCAGACTTTTATGTGAAGAATGGAAGATAAAAATGGAGGAAGAGCGTTGCATATATATTATTCTTTCTAAGCTAGGTAGTGCATATTTTGTGTTTGTATCTACCTTCTATGCCATGAAAGAGGTTGTAGGGAAAGCTTATGTACAACCCACTCTTGAGTCCTTTTG
>ML804064.1:423891-444485 GCA_009831015.1 Picea engelmannii
CCGCCTCACATAAATGGGAGGTCCATCAGATGGATGTTAAATATGCCTTCTTGCATGGCGATTTGAAAAAAGAAATCTACATGGAACAACCTCCTGGTTATGTCTAGAATGACTCTAGCCTTGTTTGTCGCCTCAAGAAATCTCTTTATGATCTCAAGCAAGCTCCCCAAGCTTGGTATGCCAAAATGGATAGATTTCTTATTGCCACTGGATTCTCTAGATGCCATTTTGATTCTAATGTCTATACCAAGAAAGTAGGAAGCCATCTCATCATCCTTGTCCTTTATGTTGATGACCTTATCCTTACTGGTAGTGACTCAAAAATTTTAAACCATGTGAAAACTAGCCTTAAGAAGAAATTTGAAATGACAGACTTAGGCTTTTTGCACTATTTCCTTGGCCTCCAAGTTTTGTAAACTAATGAAGGAATTTTTCCTTCCCATTCTAAGTATGCTTGTGACCTTCTTCATCTCTTTCACGTGGATGATTGTAAACCAACCCCTTCTCCCTTCCAGTCTGGAGTCAAGCTTTCTTCCAGTTGTACTTCTCCTGAAGTTGATGCCACCCTGTATCGTCAGTTAGTTGGTAGCCTCTTATACTTGACTCATACCCGTCCTGATCTTTTCTTTGTTGTTGGTCTTGCTGCCCGATATATGCAAACACCCCATGAAAGCCATTAGAAAGTAGCTAAAAGGATACTTCTCTATGTTTGTGGTACTATTCAGTTTGGGATACATTACAGTTCAGAGGGGACTCCCTTATTGGTTGGTTTCACTGATTCAGATTGGGTTGGAAACCCTGATGATCGGAAATCTACTGCAGGTTATGTTTTCAGCCTTGGTTCAGGACCTGTCACTTGGGCCTGTAACAAACAACAGGCTATTTCACTTTCTTCAGCCGAAGCAGAGTACCAAGCAGGGGTAAATGAAAGTCAGGAAGCCCTGTGGCTTCGACAGATCCTTTCAGAGTTTGGATTCCAACACCAACATACGACAAGACTTTGGTGTGATAATCAAAGTGCCATCAAGATTGCCAAAGACCCAGTTCAACATCAGCGTAGCAAACACATCGAGCTACACATGCACTTCATCAGAAAGCTCATTCATGATCAAGTTATTGAAGTTCTCTTTTGCCCTACAAAAGATCAAGTAGCAGACATTTTCACAAAGTCTCTTACAGAAGCGAATTTTTCCAAACTTCAATCTATGTTAGGAGTTCAGGAAGCTATCATTAAGGGGAGATAGGCTCTAATGCCTCCTTCCTTCTCTTATTGTGTCATTATTTTAAATCCTTCAAAACTATCCCAAGTTGTTCTTAAGGGGGGATGTTAGGATATTTAGACACTTAGGAGTTAGTTAAGATCTACTTTGTCTAATATGTCATTAGGTAAAAGTGTGTTTCTTTAGTATGCATTAGTATGCATTTGTAGTTAGGAAATCCGACGGTCACGATATGTTGCTGACATAGAGTGATCTGACGGTCACGATATGTTACCGACATAGAGTGATCTAACGGTTCATACTCTCCTCGATCTTAACAGCCATTGATCTGTGGCTTAACACCCGATTGGTCCATGATCTCTATTTAAAGAGCATGGAGGTTCATTTGTCGATGATCGATTGTGAGAAACTCTCTTGTAAAATCTCTCTGTAATCTTTTTCTTTGCATTAATAAATTGCTCCAAGTGGTCGCGTTGGCTAGGGCCATGGATGTTTCCCCCTAGGGGTTTTACCACATGAAAACATCAGTGTGTTGATCTTTGATCTGGTTATGTGAGTGGTTACTGAAGGTGTTCGTCCTCTGTTGGAATACCTATGTTGTCGAACACCTTGAGGTCACGCAGATATTTCTCTATGATCAACTTGCAAACCTCGATCCTTTGTGCATATTCCTTTCATCGCCCCATGCAACCTTAGACCATGACCTCATGCTCATCCCAACGAAATTTCAGGAATTCTCATATCGAGATTTTTCACCTTCCATGACTCCCAATATCTCAATGCTCAAAGTCATGAAATGAACCCTCTAGATAAATGGTCGGGATTTCTTCAGAATGGAAGGCCATGATCACCTCCTTAGCTGAATTTAGCTACCCACTGATTGAATAAACGCGTATCTCTCTCTTGGCCCCACATTCCATGTGAAAGCGGGCTATGATCATGGGCCCAACCTTCAGGAACATCAAGATTTTGCGTTTCGCGAGTTCACAAGGTGTTCCATGATCAAACCTTTGAGTTGAAAAATGGTGATCCCTCAGATTGGGTGCCACGCATCCCCTTTGATCGGACGACCCATATCACATCAACATTTTGGGACCTCATACCATTGACACTTCTCACCTCGACCCTTCCAAGAAGAATTCTTCTTTGGCTCAGATCCTGCACCACATGCCCTTATGAAACAGACGACCTAGATCATTTCATGACCTCGCGTTTCATGAGTTCCCATAACTCATCTCGTTGACTGCTTCCCTTCTGTGAGTCAGTGAAAGGCTATGCTTGTGCCACATCTCCTTCCTAGGATTGGATGACTCCCATGAATATTGAGTTACAGGACTTCGACATTTCGACAATCGGCACATCGGGACTTTAATGAACAATTTTAACTACCTTTTCGAGTCCCTATTTTCATGGACCATCGATCTGTTCTACCTGCAAGGAATCTTTGTCATTGAAAAATAAACTTGGTCGTGGCCAACGACCTTGGGTAAAACATAGTTGCGGTTTTTTTTTTAAACGCCTTCTTTCACATCTAGTCACCCAATGGCCAACTCCAAAGGAAAACATCACCCTTCAAAAATAGGTCATAACACACCCAATAAAGTGGGGAAATATCATCTAGTGAAGACACCTAGTGTTGCTCAATAATGGAAGGTTTTCCTGAAGAAAATCCCACTAGTTCTCTGCAATTTTCATTTTAGTCCTCTTATTTCTATCTCTTTCAGTCATTTCTAGTTGCATAGTAATCTAGGCATAAATGTAACAACCCAAATCAATTAATTTTGATCATAATTTTTAAATTTGAATTTAGTTAATTATTAAAATATAGTAAATGAGTCTTTTATTATTTTATTATTAAAAGTGGGTGAAGTAATTAATGGGGGGATAAGGTTGTTCGGGGATTAATGAAGGGGACTTGAGAGAGGAGGATAAAAGAGGAGGGGAGGACCTGGAAGAGCATCTCATTTTTATTTTGGTTTGAGAATTTCTGAAAGATGGAGGACGAGGAGGAGGAGGAAATTGGAAGAATTGTTTTGGGGAAATCTCACATGGCAATGTTGTTGCTAGGATTTTTGAGCTCCGGGGCCAGGAAACCACAAGGATTCCTAGAGCTACAAAGTCGTAGAGGTTGTTCCTAGTTGGTTGGGAAGTTAATATTCAGTCTGGGCAAGAACAAGAACAAGATCAGATAGAAAAGGAACTAGATAACCAACTTGAAGGTGGATGTATGTACTATGATGTTATTATCATTATTCTTCATATTATGTTGTTACCATTATTATGTTGTTATTGTTTATTACTGGTTTATTCCAAGTATGTGAAAATGAATGAAATAAATTCTAAACTAAATTTTAGTCATTTCAATAGGAGATTGTTGAAAATATTTATTTATTTTGAATCCTGAAATAGGTAGGCTTTACATATGGTATCATAGCCCAGTTTCAAAACTGAAACCTGGGCTTGACCACCCAAAATAGGGATTTTTTCTTTTTCATCTGCAATCCAATTTGGGTTATTACATATTAACACTCTAAATTCTCATAGGCTGTTGCAATTGGACCCTCCCAAACCACAGTGACATTCTAAATGTTTATCGGCCACTACATTTGGACCCTCCCAAACCACAGTGAGAATGATAAGAATCGAGTTATGTTTGAGCCCTAAGCTTCATCAGATTACCTTTGAAATCAAGAACAGTGACAAGTGGGAACCTTTCTTGAAACTTTCTTCCCTAGCTACAATACAGAGTCTGAATACTTGGAGGGGAAGGCCTGTAATATTCCTCACCTCGAACGAGTCCTGAACGTGGTCCCTTTCCCTATATCACCCACTTTTAAAATGTTGTTGAAGCTATGTTGGACATCCCCAGGTTTACTAACCTTATTGAAGTGAAATATTTTTTACAGACTCCAAACGAGGATCTTCAACTGAGCATTGATGGTTTTGCAAACTAGGTTTGCTCAAAGCATTTTTTTATTTGCTTGACCATGTTTTTGGGTAAACCATGGACTGAAACCTATTCCTGAATTCCGATGTCGATAGTTCTATGATGTTGTTGACCTTCTAATAGCTCAATGAAATCTACCATCAAATAAAGAGATCCACCCATATTGTTCTCTGGGCTTGCAATATTTTGATTTGATAAACCAAGGCTTCTTATGCTTGAATTCCCCTGATCTCTATCTTCACTACGAGATATATGATTATTTCTATTATAAATGTTAGTAGTCATAACAGATTGTAGAGATTTCTGGGAACCCATATTAAGGGACTTGACGACGCATTGACATCGATAGAATTTTGAATGCTAGGAGTGGGATGTAGAGATGTAATGGATTCCTTTTTTCCCCTGATATTCATTTGTAGATTCATACTTTTTTGGCACTAATAATTTTGTGGAGGAGAGGAATCTTGGTCTCCCAAATAGGCCCTTAAATAATTTGGGATCTTACAAGAAACATCATCCATTGTTGGAGAAAAATGAGGCATACTAATATTATGATCGAGTTGGGGAATACATGTGCTCTGCATATATGTTAAAGAAGAGTAATCGTTACCTATTATTGTAATTGGTGTAAGGCTACTATGAGTCCTTTCATCAGTGCTTCTTCCAACAGGCTCCTATTCACTACTTAACAGAGTATCCATTTCTTTCCCAAGTTGAAAACGCATATCGGTTTAAAGCATATTTGGGAATGAAACATACCTCTTGCAATTGATGGCTATGGCATCCCCGATTTGTGATATTATTTCATCAAATCCACAATTCTCGACAAATCATGAATTGGGATGCATTAACAATATTCACATACAAAAACTTGGCTTCTCCTCTCACATTTTTGATAAATTTGTGTATTGTAGAACGACCGAAATTGGGTTGATCTTTGAAGTTTAGGCCACACTTACCGAAGAAGAGAAATTATGGAGGGAGAACAAGAGAGAAATAGAGAAATGAATGTTGGAGCAGAGTGAGATGGTGTTATCAAATGTTCGAGGTGCAAGAGACAAAAAAAAAACTGTATCCACACGACCATAAAACTTAGGTCCTCCAAAGTCTTCATCACCATGAAAACTGACAAGAATTGGCATAAATCCAAGCCAAGCCGCCTGCCAACCTCCAATGAAATAGAAATAGATCCCTCACAGTAGCATTTCTCAGTGACCCAACAAAGAAAAAACGCTACAAACCCTAAAAAACAATAAGCAAGAGGCCCACTTTGGTACATACAGAGATTGATAATAAAGGAGCAAGGCATGAATAAAATGATAAGAAGAACATGCATCAAAGGAGATGAATGATTATTTTTATTATCATATTAGGAGAACTAGGACAAGAAACGTAATGCCCAACAACCCATCCAGAATTTTTATGTGCAACTCTCTGAATAATGGATGCATTCATTCAACATACACATGCTAAAATATCTTCAAATGGATTAGGATTTGAAAACAGGCGTTCCTATCAAATTGGACGATTTCGACTGTATTGGAGTCCATGTTGATTTCGTTTTCTCATTGCCAATCTAACGATACTAACAGGGTAACATTATCTCAACAAATTTATCGGTTCACATCTGTATTTAAATACCAATCCTTTGGAGAGACATCTCAATGGAGTTTCTATCAAAACCAATCCTCTGCAACCGAGTCTCCTCACAATTCACTCAAACCACATGCCGAATGGCAGATCTTCATTTAGCCAGAACAAAATAGAAAATACCGAAGATATTTATTTGTATACAGGTTTACTCTCTTGCATCATAGAAAAACACACAATAAACATAGGGTTGAAGGAAAACAAAGAAACAAAACCCAAAACTAAGAAGCATAAATTCCAAAAGGAAAAAAAAGGAAACAACAATGTCGCGTCCATTCACTCTGCCATAAAATCCTTGAACATTGTAAACATCGATGCCATTCTCAAGGATGCATATGAAATTCAGGACAAAGATCCCAATGTTGTTCACATTTTCTATGAGCATGCATATTCTTTGGCACAAAATATGGAATGGATTGCAGTTTGGAATCTGGAGCGAGTTGCATTTAATATTTCCACCAACAACACATCAATCATTGAAAGAGGTAGCATGCTCACCACACAATATAACCTCCTTGTAAACATCGCCCAGCCTAGTGCATTGAAGCTAATAAATGACTTCCCTCCTATCCTAGTTAAAAGCTAACCTACCTGTCATAATATCTTCTTGCGGTATCGATTTCTCTGCCCAATTTCACCTAATCAAGTAAGCGGTTAAATGCACTCCTTATTGACTCTTTATTTCCTTCTCCCAGTTTCCATACACAAATTCAATCCACTTAATGTAGGTTTTCTTTATCCCAATCTGCGTGCAACGTGTTTCTCAAATCCCTGTAATCTATACACACGAATAGATAAATTGGTTGCGGCCCATGTTCAAGTCAACTTTATCGTGATAACATGGATGCAGAGTTTGGTTCAAAACTGCTCCGCAACATTTCATACACCTAAAATATCGAATTCATATCAAACATCGACCTTTAGGTTAAGAGTCACAAGGCAGAAAGCATCAGAACAATGCCAAAACATAACTTTATAGAGAGATGTTAGGCAATTTCAATTCAATCTTTTTGGTTGTTACTTGATGCAGGAAAGAACTCTGAGATCTGAAGGTCTTGTTTCTTTCAGTTTCTTTTTCTCTGAGTTTTTCCTTGTATATCATTCTTGTGAGAGGGGTTGAAGATGGGGCAGAAAGTTCTTTTTCTTTTTTTTTATTTTCTTTGATGAGGAAAGATTTCAGGTCGAGTTCTTCAACCATGGTATTAAATCTCTCTACTTTTACAATGTTGATTTATGCAATGTCATTTAATGCAATGTCCATGCTATCTCCAAGCTTCCTCCTTTTACCCAAGAGTGTAATCCATGACATATATGTGGGGTGGATTATGGTTATTTGGTTATTGGGCCACCCTTTCGTATTCTATTTCATACAATATAGCACTCCTTTCTTTTGATGGAGCAAAACCTTGGACAATGTAATGACACATATGTTCCCACAAATTATTATAAATAGATTTAGATTTACTTTAAAAAGTTATTATAAATGGATTTAAATTGATTAATTTTTATTATTATTATAAATGGATTTAGATTGACTTAAAAGAGTTATTATAAATCGATTTAGATTTGATCTAAAAAAACATATTATAAACACAATTAGATTTGATTTAAGAGAGTTATTATAAATAGGTTTAAATTTGATTTAAACTAGTTATTATAAATGGATTTAAATTTGATTTAAAGGAATTATTATAAATAGCATTTATTTATTTATTTTTTATTGGAAAATGGGTCTTATTTTATATATATAATATTATAAAGGGTGTGGAAGAAATATAATATCATAAAAATTATATATATATATATATATAAACTTCACATATGGATATTGATGCAAAGAGGTCGTCTGTCACCCCATAGGGTCTCTTTCATCCAACCTCCTGCTCACAGGATCGGTTACATTCCCTGTTCTGTTGAGCCTCTTTAAATTCCCTCGGGAATCACTATCCAAATTTGACCCAGTCCACAGGTCCTTCTTTCCCTTCCACGACCTCTGCATGAACCGTGTATAATTTCCCCACAAGAAAAACTATTATTGGGGTTCAGGTTTTCGCAGCTCCGGCTGTCGAGAGTTTCACACTTCTCCAATCCCTGATATACGATGAGCTCTTCATACGCGCTATTCACCCTGGGCTTGGTTCCCGTCGCATGTGACCATGCGCCCATGACCGTGGCCTTACCTCCTTCGGGGTTCTCTCCTATCGGAGTTTCGGTACTTCCGATGTCGAAATGTTCATGTCGCCAAGACTCACGATTTCCCGATTCGCGACGCGCCTTTGACCCCGCTAGTCCTCCTAGTTCCTGACAGCTGGCCTCCACTACGCCTCTGTCTTCCTTCGCTGCGGTGCTGACAACTGTACCCCACTCATTGGGGTTTTCGCGGATCGCGATTTCACTATACACAAACCACTCGTCACTGAGATCCCCGATTCTCCGACTCCTGATCTGTCGATGAAGCCTTCTTACGAGCTTCTCTCAGTGGCGCTCGATCGCTGCCATGCATCCTTCTGGATGGACGGTCCCAATCCCATTGAGATTTCGCTACTCGTGACCTCTAGCTCTTGATTCTCCAACTCCCGATTCTCGATGTGCCGAGACACCAGTATCCTCCTGTCGCGCTCTCGCAACCTCGCGTCCTTGCAACTTTTAAGGAAATTCCTTCCATCTCCAACTCACGAACCTCTGAGTGCGCTCCTCCTCCTAAGACTATCCTCCGCGCAACTCCTACCGTTCTAACGACTGTCGGTTATTGAGTGAGATTCGGCGGCTCTCGGTCTCTTCCAACTTGCGCGCTCCTCCTGAGCTCCTTCTGGATGTAAGCTCCTCGACGGTCTAGATCTTTCTATCCATCAATCCAACGGCTACTGTCGCTCCCTCCTGAGCTTCGCGCATTCTTCCGAGACTTGGAAGAATGTCAACCTTTCAAAGGTCTCAAATTTTACCTTCTCCTCTGTGAGCTCCACGACCTCGAGTCTCGTCGTGTGCGTGCAAACGCTTACTCTTCCCAAGATTTTCTTCTCCTATCAAGTCCTCAAAGGATTCCTCCAACTCCTGCACTCCTTGCAGAGTCTTCACACACCAGGGTGCTATCTCTTCTGAGCTTGCGTAAACACTCAGACCACTTGGGGGATTTTGTCTTCTTCCTCCCATAGATGGAGAAATAAACAGATGCCTCCCTGGATATCCTTCGACTCAAGCAACCTTTGGCTGAATTTCCAGGTATTCAGTAACCCTGTGAGAATCCCTCAGTGGACTCTTCTTTCAAATGGTAGAACTAAAAGAGTTCTCTTCTCTTGGGTCATCTGCACCCTTTCTCAATGCCCTCCTAGTGCAGTATCTTCTCCCACAGAACGTTCAGTACTTTTGTTCCTCCTGTGCACCCTGTGCACTTGCTCAATGCCCACCTGGCAGAGCTTCTCAGAATCCTCGGTGATTTTGGTCTTCCTTCAACTCTCAACAGGGTTCTTTTCCAATGCAAACCGTGCGTATGCTCAATGCCCACTTGGTAGAGCTCCTATAGAATCCTCAGTGATCCTGTCTGCAACTGTATCTCTGTTACACAGCGTTTGCCTCTTGAGGTGTTCATCAACCTCAAAAGGTCTTTCCCTGAGTTGTTGATTCCAGTCCTATGCCTCAACACGCCTTTTTCTGACTCCTCAGAGTTCAGAAGTGCAACCTCTGTGCACTGGTGTTCAAAGTCTGCAACTCTCTATCATGCCCTCCTGACATGAAACCTCAAAGACCTCTCGAACCCGAAATTACACAAAATCCATGCAAATGCTTCAACAATTATACATTCACAGCATACATAGGGAACACACACCGACATCCATATACACAGAATATGCAGGAAAAACTGCTCTGTTTATATTAATAAATGGCAACAATGCATGTATCTTTACAATGGTGTTCCTGAGCTCTCTCTGGATCCTCTCTTCTCTACCATCACTCTCTCCAAAATGAGATCTGAAAATCTATTTTACCTGAGGGGCTCATCGAGCCCTTCCCTCCAGGATTTACCTACCCTATTCAATTACAATCAATGGTTGTCTAGTCTGCTATCCAGAACTAGATCTCAACCGATCTAGCATTTAAGTCGATCCTATATACAACCTACATAAAGCACGACTTTCCTGGCTCAATAGCCTAATCACATTAAATTACATTCAATTCAAATTCAAATGAGGTTGCGCCTCCCTTTTAGCATATGAATGCATGTGTGCTGACGTGGTTGGCTAGTTGGTTGGCTGCATGGAGAGATGCTCCTGCATCATACTCCACAGCTGCAAAAATCATGAGCTCCTGCTCATGACCTTCCCCTGTAGCTGTTGGAAATCCACTTGGATCCCAAATAAGTATTTGGAGCTGTTCATCCGCTCCATTCTGCTGTTGTTGTTGCTTCTGCTGTGCTGCTACTGCTGCTTCTCTTCTGCTCAGCCTTTCCCTACTGGCAGTGTCTGCTGATCCCAACATCAACCTTCTAATGTCCTCGATCACTTCATCCTGCTGCTCTAGTGGCTAGTCCTGTTCTTGCAGTCTCCTCAGCTGCAAATTTTTTTGGCACATGGGCAGATTGCTATGATCTCCCATGCGATCTTCTTCATCTTCATCTGTGTCCTTCAATTGCCACTCTACTGCAGAATTCAATTTTGCAGTCTCTCCCCGACTGACCTGCTGCTCATTCATCCTCTTCTCTAACAACTTAATTTATGTCAGTCCTCTTGCTGGCTTTGGATTGTTCAGCCAATCCTCCAACATTTCTAGCTGCATCTCCCATGGAGTGATAATTCTATCTTCTTGTTCCTTGGCTTCCTCTGCTGCTATCTTTAGTGCTATAGCACTCTTAGCTTGTTGGCTGAAACTATTGAGTTATTCCTTAGAAATCTCATTTTCTTCTCTCGCTTCTGCTTCTTCTTCTGCTGTCAGCTCCAATGCTATAGCGCTCCCAGCTCCCTGGCTAAAACTAATGATCCATTCCTCAGAATACTCATCTTCTCCATCATCTGCTGCAAATTCCCTTGTTGCAGTCTTTTCAGCTTTGATTTTGAATGCATTGATCCATTCCTCGGAATGTTCACTCTCTTCATCCTCTCTTTCGGTTGTCAGCTCCCATGCTACAGCTCCCTGCTTTTCAGCTCCCTGGCTGAATATGTTGAGACATTCCACCGAATGCTCATTTTCTTCGTCTGCTTGGGCAGCTCCTAAAGTCTGCTCCAACTCCTCCTCAATAGTCATCATTAGCTGTGACTATTCTTCTGTTGTTGCACCATCTACAACATAATTTTCTACCTCCTCCTGGGTAGATGGTAGGAATATTGAAATTCCCCCAATCATCAGTATACCATCCTGATGTTCTTCTTCTTCTGTCAGCTGCATCTACTAATCTAAATTCACCTTTGAATTTATGAGACTATCATACAGTCTCATCTGCTCTGTCTTCTCCTCAGGCTGAATCTAACTCATCAATTCATCCCTGCCCATCTGGCAATATGGGATGCTTCCGCTGCTGCTTCCCTTGCAGACTACGAGATCAACTGATCCCATCTTCATCAACACTCGTTGCTGAATTGAACTCTCCATGAGACCTTCAAATGGTCTCAGATGTTCATCTCTTCTCTCCTGGCAGTTCAATATGCTTCTGCTGCCCACCTGGCAGTCTTCGAGACCCCGCAGTGATCTCTGATCATTGCCCAGCTGGCAATGTGAAATTCCTTTGCTATCTTCATGACATTCCTTGAGATCCTCAGCTGATCTCAATTTGTTGCCCTCTTGGAAATCTGGAATTTCTTCGGTTCTGCCTTCATGGCAGTCTTTGATATCATCAGACAATCTCATCTATGTTCCCTTTCCCTTCCGACAATATGGAAACTTTCCAATGCCCTCCTGAAAGTCTACGAGATCCTTCGGTGATCTCTGATCATTCTCCTCACCGCGAATGTCTCCAATCTTTGGTTCACACATCTGAACCATCTCCTCCTCTTCTATGGGCTTGAGGGTTTCAACATACCTCAGCCATCTTCTTAACAACCTCTGCTATATTTTGACCATCATCTCCTTGATTGGCCATCTCGCCTTTGGCATCTTCATGGGCCACTCATGCACCCATCTCGGCTGTTTATTCTGCCGCATTTTCAATTTGAGCTCCTCCATCTCTCACTTTATATCAACGAGCTCTTTATCCATTTTTACTACACTCATCAGCTTTGGATTCTTCTTTTCAGCATGCCTATGGCCTTCAGTAGCCATCTTGCTGTGTCTATCTGTCTCCCTGACAGATCTGCTACTGTCACTTCTGCAATCCTGAGTGCTCAGCTTCATCTCACAGTCCTGTTGAATTTCTATGGACTGCTGCCTACTTGCGAACAAGTCCTCTCAGAGTCCTCCAACACTCTGTCTTCTCCTTCTCACTTCACCTGAAATATATAAGTGAAGTTCTCACTTTGATGTCACTTGATGTGCATATCAGGGTGCTTCTTTCTTCCTCTTTCTCCCTCTGTCTGAAGTATACAAACAAAGACTCGCTCTGATACCACTTGAGGAAAAGAGGTCCTCTGTCACCCCGTAGGGTCTCTTTCATCCAACCTCCTTCTCACAGGATCGGTTACATTCCCTATTCTGTTGAGCCTCTTTAAATTCCCTCGGGAATCACTATCTAAATCTGACCCAGTCCACAGGTCCTTTTTTCCCTTCCACGGCCTCTGCATGAACCGTGTATAATTTCCCCACAAGAAAAACTGTTATCGAGGTTCAAGTTTTCACAACTTTGGCTATCAAGAGTTTCACACTTCTCCAATCCCCAATCTCCGATGAGCTCTTCGTATGCGCTAGTCACCCTGGGCTTGGTTCCCTTCACATGTGACCATGCACCCACAACTGTGGACTTACCTCCTTCGGGGTTCTCTCCTATCGGATTTTCGGTACTTCCGATGTCGAAATGTTCACGTCGCCAAGACTCGCAATTTCTCGATTTGCGACGCGCCTTTGACCCCACTAGTCCTCTTGATTCCTGACAACTGGCCTCCACTATGCCTCTGTCTTCCTTCGCTGCGGTGCTAACAGTTGTACCCGACTCATTGGGGTTTTCGCAGATCGCGATTTCACTATACACGAACCACTCGTCACCGGGATCCCCGATTCTCCGACTCCTGATCTACCGATGAAGCCTTCTGACGAGCTTCTCCCAGTGGCGCTCGATCGCTACCATGCGTCCTTCTGGATGGATGGTCCCAATCCCATCATTATTTCTCTACTCGCGACCTCCATCTCTTGATTCTCCAACTCCCGATTCCCGATGTGCCGAGACACCAGTATCCTCCTGTCACGCTCTCACAACCTCACGTCCTCGCAACTTTTAAGGAAATTCCTTGCAACTCGAACTCATGAACCTCCGAGTTCACGATATTCCAAGGCCACTTAACATTGACTCCCTACGAGAGTTGACCTTGCAACACCTGTCCCTCTGAATGGACAATTCATATCCTATCACCTCTTCGTCACTCGTGTAGTTGAAAGGCTTCCCCCTCTGTCCTCTGATGCCCGAGTCCCGATGTGGGAAATCTCGTGACACGTGTCCACTCCCAGACGAACGGTCCCGATCAAATCTCACTAATTCGAGGTTTCTAAGGTCGAATGACTCTCTTCATGTCCTCGATATCCCCGCTGCACCGATATCCCGATGGCTCTGAACGTCCTCGCAGCTTCTATGGATCCGACGTCTGTCAGTGATCCTGCACCAGATCTAACAGCTCAGACCTGTCTTCTTGTACGCTCTTCCTCCTCAGACTATCCTCCATGCAACTCCTCCCATTCTAACGACTGTCGGTTATTGAGTGAGATCCGACGACTCTCAGTCTCTTCCAACTTGCGCGCTCCTCCTGAGCTCCTTCTGGACGTAAGCTCCTCGACGGTCCAGATCTCTCTATCCGTCGATCCAATGGCTACTGTCGCTCCCTCCTGAGCTTCGCGCGTTCTTCAGAGACTTGGAAGAATGTCAACCTTTCAAAGGTCTCGATTTTTACCTGCTCCTTTGCGAGTTCAAAGACCTCGAGTCTCGCCATGCGCGTGCAAACGCTTACTCCTCTCGAGATTTTCTTCTCCTATCGAATCCTCAAAGGATTCCTCCGACTCCTACACTCCTTGCAGAGTCTTCACGCACCAGGGTACTATCTCTTCTGAGCTTGAGTAAACACTCAGACCCCTTAGGGGATTTTGTCTTCTTCCTCCCTTAGATGGAGAAATAAACGGATGCCTCCCTGGATGTCCTTCGACTCAAGCAACCTCTGGCTGAGTTTCCAGGTATTCAGTAACCCTGTGAAAATCCCTCAGTGGACTCTTCTTTCAAATGGCAGAATTAAAAGAGTTCTCTTCTCCTGGGTCGTCTGCACCCTTTCTCAACGCCCTCCTGGAAAAGTATCTTCTCCCACGGAACGTTCAGTAGTTTTGTTCCTCCTGTGCACTTACTCAATGCCCACCTGGCAGAGTTTCTCAGAATCCTTGATGATTCTGGTCTTCCTTCAACTTTCAACAGGGTTCTTTTCCAACGCAACCCATGCGTATGCTCAATGCCCACTTGGCAGAGCTCCTACAGAATCCTCAGTGATCCTGTCTGCAACTGTATCTCCCTTACACAGCCTTTCCCTCTTGAGGTGTTCAGCAACCTCAAAAGGTCTTTCCCTGAGTTGTTGATTCTAGTCCTGTGCCACATCACGCCTTTGTCTGACTCCTCAGAGTTCAAAAGTGCAACCTCTGTGCACTGGTGTTCAGAGTCTGCAACGCTCTGTCATGCCCTCCTGACATGAAACCTCAAAGACCTCTCGAACCTAAAATCACACAAACTCCCTGCAAATGATTCAATAATTATACATTCACAACATACATAGGGAACACACACCGACATCCATATACACAAAATATGCAGGAAAAACTCCTCTGTTTATATTAATAAATGGAAAAAATGCCTGTATCTTTACAATGGTGTTCCTGAGCTCTCTCCGGCTCCTCTCTTCTCTACCATCACTCTCTCCAAAATGAGATCTGAAAATCTCTTTTACCTGAGGGGCTCATCGAGCGCTTCCCTCCAGGATTTACCTACCCTATTCAATTACAATCAATGGTTGTCTAGTCTACTATCCAGAACTAGATCTCAGCCGATCTAGCATTTAAGTCGATCCTATCTACATCCTTCATAAAGCATGGCTTTCCTATCTCAACAGCCTAAGCACATTAAATTACATTCATTTCAAATTCAAATGAGGTTGCACCTCCCTTTTAGCATATGAATGCATGCGCGCTGACGTGGCTGGCTGACTGGCTGGCTGCATGGAGAGATGCTCCTGCATCAGATATGTGTGGGATAAATGTTTTATATAAATATTATAAAGGGTATATATATAGGGCATGGAGTAATACACAATAGTGGGTATTAATGAATACAAAGAGTAGGAAGAGTTGAATATAAAGAGTAGAGAGGAAACATAAAAAAAAAAAGGGGTTATAATGAGCAACCATAAAATGTTGAAATTTGGGTATATTAAAAAGGGCAGTGTTATAAGAAGGAAGGTAAAAGGTTGAGTGTAATAGTGTTATACAAAGATAAAATAAACCACACACATGGAAAAAAAGGGGTGGGGGGGGGGTTAAACAATGTAAAAGTGTAATAGATGGAAAATTTGGGAAGTATGTGGGTGAGATGCACTTGTAATCAAGGTGGTGTATAGTTAAATAGTAGAAAGTGGGTTCAAAGACAAGTGGATAAGGGAAAAGTGATATCAAAATAATTATACAAGGAATGCAATAACAAGTTGATGATAAATACAAATTGTTGTATAGTTGAGGGTTATACTCAAAAAAAAAATATAAATGGAAGTGTATAGAGTAGAACAATGATGGTATAAAAGTTAAAAATAAATTAATAGACAAGTGTTAAAGAGGAAGACAAAATATGTTTCAAGAAAATGAGTAGGAAAAAATTGTGTTTTAGTGATTTGAGTAATAGATTCAAAAGTTGAAGAGGATGGGGTGTAGTATGTTGAGTAAACAAAGATAGTAAAATCGTAAGTGAATGCAAATAGATACAATATATGGAAAAATGCAAGGATATGTTATAAGTAAGAGTAAAGGATAAGATGCATAATAAATTAGGTCAACCCAGGTTAAGGAGATGAATATAACATAAATCAAATTAGTGCTCATGGTGGTAATGAGTAAGGATGTTGGGTCAAGGGATGTTGATTAAGGAATTGTGAAGGAATTAACACAAATGATTGGGTTATTTAATGGCGGATGAAATGTAATAGGAGGGAGGTCAATTATGGATTTTGAGTTGAGTTCAAGGTGGATTGGAAACACATGAACTAGCAATATGATGTAGTATATGGAAGAATAAAATGTAATAGTCGATGAAGTATAGTGAAGTGTGCTACATAAGAGGTAAATTGAATGTATTCTATAAAAGTAAGATAAGTTAGTTGGAATAATCAATACAAGGTTTATGAGATAATGAGATAATACGATGGTGAGTTTACAAATAATATAAAGCATTTGTTAAGTTAAGAAATGATTATGTACTAAAGAAAATTAAAAAAATTAAAAAAAATGGCAGCAAATGTAATGGCACATGGAAGTGTAAAAATGAATGTTGAATAAGACAGTACATTATAAAGAATGTTAATGAACTCTACAAAATATATTATGGAATAATAATATAATGAAATATCATGGTATGTGAACATAGTGATTGCTAGAAATCATATATATATATATATATATATATATATATATATATATAAAAGTTAAAAAGGAATTCACAAGTAATAGCCAAAAGATGGGAAAGTAGGAATATTCAAAGTCAAAGTGAGAAGAAATATAACTAGAATTATAATAAATAATTATTTGTTTAAGTTGTTATATAATGAGATATAAATGGTTATATAAGTTTAAAACAAAATATATTTATAAATTTCTTTTGAATATGTATTTAAGGGGTTTTAAAATTAAAACATATTTAATATTGTTTATTTTTAAAATATTAGAAAAGGGTTTTCTATAAGTAATGTCTAGGTAGTAATAATAGTTAATTAAGATAAGAGTATTTAATGCAATAAATGATATTCTGGATAACAATGCAAGTGTTTACTCAAGGGGCTTTGATAAGTACATATATGCTAGCACTAAGTGTAGATTCATTAATATGTGGGTAGAGCAATGGTAAATAAGTGATGTAATGGGGAACATGATAATAAATATAAAAGAATAGTAATGCAAAAGAGTAATGTATAAGAGAAGTGTGTCATTTCAATTACCAACGGTAATAAAATAGAGTTAGGACGTAGTAAGGTGCTTTCTAAATAGGGGTAGGTGTAATCAATATATTAATAGCCTCAACATGTTTTAATCAATGAAGGTACATTGGAACAAATATAGAATAGAGTTTGCTATCATAGAAGACACATATAAGTTGTGTCATGAATTTTTCCTTATATTGAGAATGACCATAACTTCGGGAAGAAGTTTTGTTTTGAGGGTGGGTGTATGTAATGCCACCTTTTGACTTAGACAACTCGAATTACTTAAGGCCTAATCATCTTTATTTTTTATTCACTGTGAAATTATTAATGATAAACTTGAACCTTTAAGACATATGAACCTAGGTGAAAGGAAATCCTATGAATGTTTAACGTTATTTGAATTATGATGGATATTATGCAATATATTTCTAACTTGAAAATTTTGACATTTAAAGTTGTTGGTGTGTGGATACCGAATTGAGCTTATGGTTAAATGCATTTACATTATAATAATGCATAGATATGTATGAGTTTGTGTTATAGATTAATCTACAGGTAAAATAGCCAGAGAATAATGAGGATAAAAGGTTGATGTCGTGAACATCGACCAGGAAACAATATGGTTTGTATCTGAAATTATATTGGTTCAAATGCATTGCTATGATATGTGGACAAGTGCAGGTTTTTTAGGTGACGAGACTGCCTAAAACTGAATATACGATGACAAAATTCCTAGCAACACAGTGCCACTTTATATTCCATGGTAGGGTGTGGACCCTAGTCCTATTAGGAGGGGTGGAGACATTTCCCATCATGTATCCTATGAAACCTAGAATCATGGGAAGATGGTGTTTGCTCATGATCCCATAGACGTGTGATTATGACAGTCAGTTTCCTACTGCAGAAGCTTGGTCAAGAGAGTGACACTTATACTTACGGGTTCTATTTGGAGTTAGGTCAATATAGGTGATGCTCCAAGATAGTCCAATAGAGGAAGGATAAGGATGGAAGATGGAAGTAAGATAGGGAGGAAGGATGAATAGAAGTAGTTGAGAGTGTGTGGGGATTTCATCTAATAGAATAATTTCTTGACTTCCTCTTTTTCAAATACATGTGTGTGTGTGTGTGTGTGTGTGTGTGTATTTATATTTACTTAACTAAACTACAATTATCTAAGTGAATGTTGTTTGTGCTAAATTATTGTAATTGAGGAATTTCGAAAACATTTTAAATAATTTACTATATTTTATGAAATGAATGGTCTTGTTGATTGAATTGAACGTGATGCAGGAGCATCACTCACTCATCAAGCGAGCCAGCGCATGGAGCAAAGAAAAGACAGCTGGAGAGCGCCAACATTTAAACTTTGAAATATTTTGATATTTGGTGCGCCAAACATAAATGCATTGGTGTAATGAAGCGCACTTGTACATTGTAACGGACCTTGAGTAGATAAGCTCTCGTCCTTACGTAGCTGAGGCATTTATTAGATTTAATGCAAGTAGATAGATTAATTAAGTCTAGATTAGACAGTTTTTCTTTCGAGAGGGAAAACGGAATATAGGCACCCTCCTTTGTATTGTTGTATTCATTCAGATTCATCCAGCATTAGCATTCAGGAGCAAGGAGAGAGAAAAGAAGAGAACTGGTGAAGAATCCCCATGTACAGATATTGAATTAATAGGAAAGCTTTGATTCAATTCCATGGCTATGATTATTCTCTGTGTGTTGTTGATATTATGTTGTTGCATACTTTCTTCTTGTTATGCCTTCGTTGTATATGCTGCATATGTAATTTCATGGCAGATTAGAAATATGGGAGAGAGAAGAGAATGAGTTTCAATTGTTTCTCTGTTTGAGCCAGGAGATTCCTGCATTGAGTGCAGTCGGATTCATCCGCATAGAGTGCGTTGATGGGGCTCAACAATTGAACTCTCATTCTCGTTTGCCCAAAAGTTGAATTGGGTTATTTGAACCGTGCAGGTGAAGTGCAGCTTAGATTGAATTCTCAGAGTCGAGCCTGAGAAAAAGAAGACAGGACTACTATTGTCAAGAGGACATAGAGTATGGCTGAGTCCAACACTTAGAGAGTCATTGGGAAGTTGAGCACAGGAAGCGGCATAAAGGTTTCTGAAGGAATCAGAGTCTACAAGCTCAGGAGGAATAGTTCCTTTCGGGCTTGCTGTGGAAATAGACCCAGGAAAAGCTCAAATAAGATGGAGCCTTGGGGAGCAGGAGGATTCCTCAAGAGGAAGAGAATCGACGACTTGAAATTTCTGGAGAGATTTAACCTCCAAGCACACGTAGAAATCATTTTCCATCGCATATCGGCATATCGGGGTTGGCGAGTGCAAGAGTTGCATGCACGTCGAAATCGCAAGTAGAAATTTCCCGATTCAACAGGAACCGTCGATCAGAGCGGGGACAGGTGGAAAGATATCCCACGGAGTCGGCGTTTGGGGTTTCTGGCAACAGAGAAAGGTTGCATCGTGGATCTACAAATCCGCGAAGTCCCAAGGAAACGTGGCAGCGTGGGGCCCTAGGTACTAGTGGGATACAGGTGGCACAGTCTCGGGGAATCGACACCTTGGGACTCGGAGTTTAGAAAATCAGAGTGTTAACATCGTGAGTGGCTATATCCCGAGTGTTGACCGTTGACTATCGGAGCTCGGGGTTCGGAGTTTGAGCACTCAAGAACAGTGTTGCGAGTCTTGCGATATCGTGAGACCTGATTTTCCGAGACACTTGGCGGGAGATCAACAGGAGTGTTCTGTGGGTGACTGAAGGTTCTGATACAGAATCAGAAGAGTAATACAGCTCTTCAGGCCAGTGTGAAAGAAGTCCTGGTGGAAGCAACAACCGTCGAGGGTCGGTTGCGTCAGAACGCATACATGAATTAATTTAGGTGTGATAATTATTTTCATTAGTACATGTATGAGTCTTGTATGTGCTAGTTATACATGTATGCTTTGCACATGTACACTAGTATGTGTAAGTGTTATAAATCGATGATGTTGCTTATTTGATGTGGATGTATGAATCATGTGTCGTTACCCTTGTATTGTAAATTACTCTAACTTTGAGATGAAGTTTCTTGAAGGGCGGGCATATGTAACAACCCAAGTTGATTCATTTTTATCATAATTTTTAAATTTGAAATTAATTATTAAAATATAGTAAATGAGTCTTTTATTATTTTATTATTAGAAGTGGGTGAAGTAATTAATGGGGGGTTAACGTTGTTTGGTAATTAATGTGGGGGTAAGTTTGTTGGGGAATTAATGGGGGGGAGTTGAGAGAGGAGGGGAGAACTTGGAAGGGCATCTTATTTTTATTTTGGTTTGAGAATTTCTGAAAGATGGAGGAGGAGGAGGAGGAGGAGGAGGAAATTGGAAGAATTGTTTTGGGGAACTCTCGCATGGCAATGTTGATCCTAAGAATTTTGGGCTTGAGGGCTAGGAAACCGCAAGGATTCTTGTAGCTAGGGAGCCG
>ML804064.1:446815-458529 GCA_009831015.1 Picea engelmannii
GAATACCTCTCTACCCTGAAAAAAAATAACCCACAATTTTTTGCTAAGGAAAGTTCTCTCATACTACTTGTAAGGTACCAGATCTATTATAATAGCAGAAAAATAGAAGAACTCCAGATAATAACAGAGAAATCCAAAACTATATGAAAACACACCACCAAAATAATACCTTTATTGATAGGAAACAATGTTCACTTCCGTATTCAAGGGGGAAACCTCCAATACAGAAACACTCTACTACAATAATTCTCCAGAATTTTTTTATCATTCCTTCTACTCTTATTAATACTAATTCTATATTCTAAAGAACCTTCTAGCGGAAGATCTTTCTAAAAGCAGAAGCTTTTATTAGGTCTTATTACATTGACTTTTTCTCATCTATTTAATAGACCTTATAAACTAATTTCGTCTTTTATTACATGGAAAATATATTATTCTACCTACATGAGGGGTTAGGGAGGACAATTCCCAAACAAAATTCAAATTTTGATTGGATGAAAATGAAAAGTCGATCTCATCCTCAAAACTAGCCGATGTCACAACCAAAGATGCACCACATAGTGCAGACACGCCACGTTTGACATGAGGAATGCAAGGAATGGAGTGGGAATGTGGGGAGTGGGTAATGACAACATGAGCATTATTATTTGGACTACGACTTATGAGATTCATCTTCCATTGCCTGTTGAAACCCAAAGCCAAACCCTTACCCTAACCCTAGTCCTTCCCTCAAACTTGTCGACTACGGTGTTGATGTTCTGCAGCAGCGGCCTATGGCAATGACTTTGTTCGTGAGGTCTGTGGGAGAGCCCCCAGGTAAGAATCTACTTCATGCAACCTCTTATTGTGATTCATCCTCCTTTTCGAGGGTGGTAGACACCTAACTCTTTCCTCCTGAAATGAAGAGGTGACACCTAGGTCCTTCGATTTGAATGTCCCAGCATAAGAAAATGATGAATCTCACAACCATTTCTTTTGAATCTCCTTGCGCCTATAGTAGAACATGACTAATGCTTCCCCTCTCTCTTGTGAATTGGATTTGATGACAAAATAAGCGTTAGTTAAATTTTTTTGGTAGCATAGAATATTTGACCAGATTAACTTGTTGTGTATTGATTATTTATGCAATATAGATATGATACAGATTATCCGTGCAGTACGAAGATGATACTGCTACATTTTGGTCCATCTACTTTGCATTTCTAAGCTCTGACTATGCAATCCTCGTCTGTCTATATGTGTTGCATTTCACAGTTCAAAGTGTTATAGTCAAACTTCATTACGAGTCTCCACGTAATACTTATAAGTTTATTGTTTATATTTATGTGAACTCTTATAAATTTAAGGTTTATTTTGTATAATTTCATATGCACATTAATGAAATGGTTGGCAACACTCGGTGTTTAAAATTTGGTTTGGTCATGACTTTCAAAAGAATAAGCTGGCTCCAAGGTTGTCAGAATGGCAATGAGTGTTTTAGAACTTTTGTGATGGAAATTAAGTAGTGGTCCATAAAGATGTTCCTTGCATATTTTTTTGTTCAACTATTGTATTTATATTTACAAAATAATCTCATATAAAGTAAAATTAATTATTGTTGCTTTAAAGTGTTCTTTGCATATTTGTCTTTTCAACAATTGTATTTATATTCCATTCTCATATAAAGTAAAATTTTGTAGTTTTAAACATTATAATTAGTTTTATATTGTAGGGTGAAAACTTTCAAAAACAATATTAATATTATGTATAAATATATATTTTAGGGATTTAATATTATAAACACAATTTTAAAAATAAATTAAGAATAATTTATTAGTGGTCTAATGATTAAGAATATGTTTCTCAAAGAAGTGAGTCTCATATATTAATTTGGTATTTTCCTTGCAATAAAAGTAAATTATTATTATTATTTTTATATCACTAAAAAAATTGATGGGAAAAAACATAACCTTGTTATATTTAGTTTTATTATATTGATGCCAATTTTTTTTTTTTTTTTCAAAATTATTTTGAGAAATTTCATGCATATATTAATAAGTTAACAATCAATTATAAATATAATATATTAAATCAATTATATTTTTAATAGTATAATAACATTTAATAATCAATAAAAGACAAGTATAAAATTATTGGTTTATAATATTTCTTAAACCAATCTATACCTAATAATAATATTTTAATACAATAGAAAATTATTGGAAGTTAATATTTGAATTTTGTTTAATGTCATTAAAAATTGTTATAAGACTAAATATAGCTAATAATAATATTTTAATACAATAGAAAATGATTGGAAGTTGATATTTGAATTTTATTTGATGTCATTAAAAATTGTTATAAGACTAAATTTTACTTTATACTTGTTACTTGTAATTTTTTTCTGCCAAAAAAACATATACTACATATTTAAAATCACAAAATATGTAAATCAACAAATGGAATCTTGTAAAATTAATCAACGAGCCCATCAAAATTTCCAAAGAAAAATATACTAATGATATTTTAACTAATGATATTCTAATCCCCCTCTCTATATATGTATACACTATTGTTAAAGCATAGTTTTGATTTGTTTTTTTTGTTTGAGTTAATAAGTATTTGGAATAATTCTCTTAAAAACATTGTTTATTAATTATATTAATTAAAACTAATTTACTTCACAATTAATAAGACAAGTTCCACTTTTACTTTAATGTTTTGATATATAAAAACATGAAATAAAAATTCCATTAACAAATTTATGATAATAAATAAGTAAAGCTCCACCTTTAATTTTTTGACACATAAAAACATATATATGTCATTATCATGAAATAAACATTATTTATGACAAGCTCCACACTTAGTTTAGGAACAAGCTCCATCTTTAATTTTGTGATAATAAGAACATATATTTCATAACATGAAGTAGTCATTGTTATCTTCAAACATTTTAGTATTGACCATTTGTATTGCAAGTTAACTCAACATTCAACAATTAAAATATTTAAAGAAGATAAAGTGTATATAACATGAACAAATATTTAAATACAACATGCTATCTTTATTTGTTTTGAAAAATCATTTTGGAGACATAGTGATCAAAGTGTAATGTTATTTGTTTTTATTTTACAAAAATATAATCATTATATAAATAATTAGAAATGATGAGGATGATCATTTTTCATTAATGTTAACTTTAGTTTGTCATTAAGAGAGGACATATTACAAGTGATATTTAAACCCAAGTTGGGAGTATAGAAATGTCTCCTCTCTATAACCTAACCTGATAAGGTTATATGAGATAGTCATTGCCAAATTTAAAAGAAGCAAGGGTTGGTTGGAAGAAATTAATTGTGATATGGAGGTCAAGAAAGAATGTCCTTTGTCCCCTAGTTTTTTTTTAGTTTATGTACTAGGAAACTTAAAATATTTCCTAAAGGAAGCATATAATGTGGGAACTACACTAACATTAATAGTCATCCTCCTCCTCATTTATTCAAATAATGTTTTTCTTTCAACAAGGAATTCTCTTCACCTCGACAAGAAACTTAAAATTTGTAAATATATTTGCACTAACTTTACAATGACTATGAATAATGATAAAAAAAAAGATAATAATCATCAAGTATAAGAATGTTACATGCCCTAGGTTTGTTCATGATAATTAGAAACCTGAACAAGTATCTTCATATAAGTATCTTAAAATTTGCATCCATCATAATCTTAATGGAAATTGTAGTGTTTAAACAAGGATTAGTGGAGGTTGGAAATATTTTTTGCACCTTGAAATGAATTGTAAAGAAACCAAGATTTTGTTCCAGGAAAAATGAAGCTTCTATTTCACAAGCTTGTTATCCCAATTGTCACGTCCATAAAGGATGTTTGACCAAAACTTACGATCGTGCACCTACTAAGAAAGTGAAACACCGCAACAATTCTCACTTGGCTACTTGGAAACACCAAGAATAGTTCATTCGGACTGAGCCTCTTCACCTAGAGCATGCCCAAACTCCATTCTATGTTACGTGCAGGTCACACTCCTACTATAATGAAAATCACCTGTATACTTAGACGATTTCTTAACAACTTAAAAATTAGTCATTTAATCATACATCCATGAACATGCGAAACAAGCAAGAAATGCACAGATATAGTGTGGGTGACACAATACATGCTTAACACCTATCTAAGTATTAGTATTATGAAACAATTACAATATGAACACTACTGGCTTAGTTTACAACTTGGGCAGAGTTACTTGACCCGCCTCACCTCACCAAGGTACTCGTACATAGATTTATAACCCTAAGACTTGTTCGCTGCAACAACATTGGCAACCCTTGCAGTGCACCCCAGATGCATGCCCATCACATACTCACCATTTCTTCCTTGTCGCAATATTTTACACAAAGCTATGGCTCTGCCTCATAGCATGCCTCTCCATACCTGCGAGAAGACTTCCCCAAACTCCAAAGTCATCGTGCCTGTTGTTAGACTCAAACCAAGGAAGGTCGCCCCAAATATTTCCATAGAAATATCTCAAGGCAACACAATTCCTCCCATGTGGAGCTACTTAGCTCCTTGAGGGAGCTGGGACCTCTGTGTCTAAATCTTCCTAAAAAATTTGGTGTTGATCTTTATCTCCTCATTATGCCTTCTTGGTTGTTTTCCCTTGTTCTTTTATATGCAATCCAAATGTCACCTTTGTGAATCCTTGTTTCCTTTGGGTGTGTTGCACCCCTTCATGAACCAATGCACCCAAAATAACTAGCATGACCCTTTGCGAACCGACATGCCCAAATGAAACCATGTGCTCATCAAACTTCACGTCACTTGGTAATGTCACACCCCAATCTTAGTCATGCTCATCATGTCGAAGTGCCCCAACCTCTCTGGTGTGCCCAACCTTACCTAGTCCATGTTGATCTGAATCATCTTCTATCCTGACATGCCCCTTCTATTGGCCAATTCCTCCCCATGCTTGCAAATCTCATGAGAGATGGTGCCAGTCCAAATTTCAGCACCACATCGAACATTTGGGATACCCAAAGTGATGAAAATGATTATTTTTATTATCCTAGTGTTATGAACGTCAACATTTCTACATTTGTTTTCAAGACCATAAAACGCTTTACAACCACCAACAATTCTCTTTTCATTATTTTCTGGTAGAGTTGATTATGAGTCTTCACCAAAAAAACATTATATTTGACATCGTAGTTCCAATTTAAATGGAAATTAAAATCAATGTCCATATATTTATAAGATTTTACCTCTTTGATGATGTTATTACAATATAAAATTAGAGCATAGCATTATCAATATATAAATAAATTTAACTAGAGAAAAAGAAATCCATCACTTCAAACATACTTTCGTAATTTAATGTTCTAATTTAATATTAAATAATTAAAATATATATTTTTTAATTCTTTTCATTTGAGATGATTTCTCAATTAACTTAATTAATGTCTAACACCTCAAGTTTATCTAAATGTTGAATATGGAGTAGCAATTATGACAAACACCACCCAACCATTCAACCACTCAAAACAAATATTAATATTAAAAAACTTAAGAATTTTTATTTAATGTCTAAACACCCGATACCTATCTTAAACCACCCCATACATTTAATATCTAAATACCCGATACTTATCTTAAATGTGCCATGTTTCATGGAGACAAACCCACCAACCACTTCATTAGGTTAAATTATTTATTAATAATAAATTAAAATCACATTAATAATGATGATTAATATTCATTGTGATAGAATTAATTTATTTATTCATTAAAATTTTCAAAAATATAATTAAATTTTAAGAAATAACATAATATATTTATAAATGATATAAGGCGAGTGTTCATAGAAGCTCTATAAAATTAGGTATCTATAACGGGGGGATCGCCTAGACGGATAGGACCATTTTTTTACATTAATGCCACCTCTCTCGCACCCTCTATATTAGAGGGTGGGAGGGAGGGCGGGCATTAATGTAGAAATTATATTATAATTTCTACATTAATGCCCCCTGGTCCCTCCCACCTTCTATATAGAGGGTAGGAGGGAGAGGGTATTAATGTAAAAATTATATTATAATTTCTATATTAATGCCCGCTCCCTCCCACCCTCTATATTTGGCAAAAATGAAAAACAAATTTTTAAAATTTAAATTTTGTTAACAAATTTTTAAAATTTAAATTTTGTTAATAAATTTTTAAAATTTAAATTTTGTTACTATTGGCGATACAATCAATCGGTATTTATGAATAGCATCCAATGAGTACTTGTCAATTTACACAATTATAATAAATTAAAAAACCCAAATATAAATATGAAGTACAACTTGAAACCATATAATAGGGGACTTTTGTTTGGCTAACACTTTGGTATTTGGAAAAAAACGTTTACCTGTTATCTTCTATTTCAAAGTTTTTAATATTTGAATATTATATTTCCACTTATAACTGAATTTGTTTTATTTTTAATGCTCATAATACCCTATGAAAATCAATTTTGCCATCGAATTAATTTTTTCTTACTTTGACCATAAAACTCTTCTTTGATAGCAGCCTCCGGCTTATAAAACAGTCTCGCCTCCGGAGTGCATGTTCAGCCTCTCGGTATCCTCCTGTTCCGTCTGTAACAGTAAGTCCCTCAATGGCTCCCAGAGATAGAAATCGCAGCGAGAGCGTGGTCGATGCGGATGTGAATGATACCAACAAAGTGAATTACAGAGGAGTGAGAAAGAGGCCGCGGACTAGATACGGCGCACAGATCAGAGATCCCTCCATTAAAAGACGCAGGTGGCTGGGCASCTTCGACACGGCCGAGGAGGCAGCGAAAGCATATGACAATGCAGCCAGAAATCTGTGGGGAACCAAAGCCAAAACCAACTTCCCATCTCCCTCCCTCSATTTCGACACCGTCCACATCCAGAGAGGCACCACCGCCRCCACTACCAGAGTTCCGACCCCTCTGATTCCCTCTCCACCTGCTAATCATGGCAACAACAAGAATAAGTTGTCTGCGGATATCGYTAAACAAGTGAAGCCCTGTGCGCACATTTACGTGAATGAGAGAKTGGGAATGCAGGGAGTGGGCGATCACAACATGAGTCCAACAGTTACAACTATTAATATTCCCAATCTAATTCCGACCAATCTTKTAGATTACTCTATTCTTCTGCAGCAGCACGAGATGCAGATGTCRTTGCGGCGGCAGCAGGAGATGCAGATGTCGTTGCTGCGGCAGATTGTGGGACGTCAAATAATGAAGAAACCCAATGGCCATGAGTGGGTGGGAGTGGGTGCAGTGAAGAGTATACTTCCTACAGCCTCGCAGATTAGTGTTTGTGATTCATCTTCCTCGTCGGGAGTGGTAGACACACAACTCTCTCCTCCTGCTACAAAGGATATAGCGACGCAGAGGTCATTCGATTTGAATCTTCCAGTCCCAGTGGAAGAAGATGGCGAAGATGA
The DNA here is from genome assembly GCA_009831015.1 of Picea engelmannii. Taxonomy (NCBI): domain Eukaryota; kingdom Viridiplantae; phylum Streptophyta; class Pinopsida; order Pinales; family Pinaceae; genus Picea; species Picea engelmannii. Next base: position 454,286 of record ML804064.1, read on the forward strand.
GCATTCACCTTCTCTCACTCTCTCTTGGATTGGATTCTCTGAGAGATCCCTCTACGATATTGAAGGATCGGCTTGAACAAAAAGATTGATACTGGCTACTGAAGGATCTACTGAAGGATCGGCTTGAACAAGAAGATTGATACTGGCTAGATCTACTTTTGTTCCATTTCCTTTCTATATCGGCTTGAATAAGAATAAGAAGATTGATACTAGCTAGATCTACTTTCGTTCCATCTCCTTTCTGTATCAGCTTGAACAAGAACAAGAAGATTGATACTGGCTAGATCTATTATCGTTCCATCTCCTCTTCTTTTTGGTTGTTTGATCTTTTGTCTTTCTTCTCTGATTGTTTTCAATTTTACCATGGACTTGTTTCATGTCGTTACCGTTGTTCATTCATTCAAAAATTCAATGGACAACGTGTACAGATTTATTGTAATAGACGATGCTATAAGGTAAAATCCCTATCAAACTATCTTTGTGAACCCCCACAATTTGTCTCATTACATTGTGCTCATTTCTTTTTAAAGTAATAACAAAGATAGTTCATATACATGTCCATTGTTCTTTTCATTTTATTGCATTATACACTTTGCCAGAATTAGATTTATCCAGAAAATTATTTATGTTAAATTTTTTCTATTAAATATTAATTAGTTACATCACTATATAGTGATCGATCTTATTTATTTATTTATATATATATATAAATAAATAAATAAGATCGATCACTATATATATATTTTCATTGAATGAATATATATAACTATCATTTGAATATTAACAAGTTAGATTATTTTTTATTGTGGTGTTACTTTGTGGGACTTTCTTGGCTTCGTCTATGAGATGAGATACATCTCCCTTTTCATGAGAAGCAGTGCTCCATTTAAATTTGTTTATTGCAGTCATTAGTCCAAAAAAAAATTGAGACGCTTGAGAGCCACCCCCGGAGAGGAAGAGGAGGCACAACGTACAGGAAGGACATAGCTTACCAATTCTACTGTGGTAGGATACAATGACGAAATTACGAGAAGTTTGGATAAATGCTTGACATTTGGGAGGCCAAGGTGGTGGCCTAACACATCACAAGTTATCAGTCAAATCAATGAAGAGCTCATTACTACACGGTGAAGAAGTCTTTAGCAAAGACTTTCTTGTGCAACCGAGACTTTTGGTTGGAAGAGGGCACCTCTCAAAAATCCTCACTAGATGAAGATGAAGCCTCTCACGAGCCTCCTTCAAGGGCTCTAGTCCGTGAAGCTTAATTGAGAAAGGAATTGACCTTAGCCTTGGAGAAAACTCAAAAGGACACTAGTGTGGCGACCATGGGGCGGGGAAAATGAAGCACAAATGCAATAGAGATGCAGCGAAGAAACCCTCTCCACGTAAGGATTTTGTATTTCAACCCAATAAAAGTGGGGAAACCTCATCTAGTGAAGAAGCCTAGTGTTGCTCGATAATGGAAGATTTTTCGAAAGAAAATTCCACTAGTTCTCTACAATTTTCATTTTAGTCCTCTTATTTCTATCACTTTCAGTCATTTCTAGTTGTATAGTAATCTAGGCATAAATGTAACAATCCAAATCGATTAATTTTGATCATAATTTTTAAATTTGAATTTAGTTAATTATTAAAATATAGTAAATGAGTCTTTTATTATTTTATTATTAAAAGTGGGTGAAGTAATTAATGGGGGATAAGGTTGTTGGGGACTTGATAGAGGAGGATATAAGAGGAGGGGAGGACTTGGAAGAGCATCTAATTTTTTTTTTGTTTGAAAATTTCTGAAATATGGAGGACGAGGGGGAGGAGGAAATTGGAATAATTGTTTTGGGGAACTCTCACATGGCACTGTTGTTGCTAGGAATTTTGGGCTCGGGGGTGAGGAAACCGCAAGGATTCCTGGAGCTAAGGAGTCGGAGAGGTTGTTCCTAGTTGGCTGGGAGGTTAATATTCAGTCTCGGCAAGAACAAGATCAGATAGAAAAGGGACTAGATAACCAACCTGAAGGTCGAGGTATGGATTATGATGTTGTTATATTTATTCTTCTTATTATATTGTTACCATTATTATGTTGTTATTATTTATTACTAGATTATTCCATATCTTAGAAAATGAATGAAATAAATTCTAAACTAAATTTTAGTCATTTCAATAGGAGATTGTTGAAAATATTTATTTATTTTGAATCCCGAAATAGGTAGGCTTTACATATGGTATGAGATCCCGGTTTCAAAAGTGAAACCTGGGCTTGACCACCCACAACAATGGGATTTTTTCTTTTTCATCTCCAATCCAGTTTGGGTCCAATTTGGGTTATTACATCCTGACACTCTAAATGCTCATAGGTTGTTGCAATTGGACCCTCCCAAACCACAGTGAGACATTCTAAATGTTTATCGGTCGCTGCATTTGGAACCTCCCAAACCACAGTGATAATGATAAGCATCGAGTTATGTTTGAGCCCTTAGCTTCGTCAGCTTACCTCTCAAATCAAGAACAGTGACAAGTGGGCACCTTTCTTGAAACTTTCTTCCTTGGATGCAATACAGAGTCTGAATCCTTGGAGGGGAAGGCCTGTAATATTCCTCGCATCGAACGAGTCTTCGACGTGGTCCCTTGCCCTATATCACCCACTTTTAAAATGATGTTGAAACTATGTTGGGCATCCCTAGGTTTTCTAACCTTATTGAAGGGAAATATTTTTTATGGACTCCAAACGAGGATCTTCAACCAAGCATTGATGGTTTTGCAAACTAGGTTTGCTCAAAGCATTTTTTTATTCGCTTGACCATGTTTTTGGGTAAAAAATGGACTGAAACCTCTTCCTGAATTCTGATGCCAATAGTTATGTGATGTTGTTGACCTTCTAATAGCTCAATGTCATCTACCAACAAATAAAGAGATTCACCCATACTGTTCTCCTTGTTTGAAATATTTTGATTGGATAAATGAAGGCTTCTTATGCTTGAATTCCCCTGATTTGTATCTTCACTATGAGATATATGCGTATTTCTATTATAAATCTGAGTATTCATAACAGATTGTAGAGATTTCTGGAAGCTCGTCTTAGGGGACTTGACGACGCCTTGACATCTATAGAATTTTGAATGTTGGGAGTGGGATGTAGAGATGGAATGGATTCTTTTCTGCCCCTGATATTCATTTGTATCTTAATATTTGCTTGGCACTCAGAATGTTGTGGAGGAGAGGAATCTTGGTCTCCCAAATAGGCCCTTAAATAATTTGGGAGCTTCCCAAAAACATCATCCATTGTTAGAGAAGAATGAACCATACTAATATTATGATCGAGTTGGGGAATACATTTGCTCTGCAAAGATGCTAAAGAAGAGTAATCCTTACCTATTCTTGTAATTGGTGTAAGGATGCTACGAGTCCTCTCATCGGTGCTTCTTCCAGCAAGATCATCTTCACTACTTAACAGAGTCTTCTTTTGTTTCCCAAGTTGAAAACTGATATGGGTTTGAAGCATATTTGGGAATGAAATGTACCTCTCGCAAGTAATGGCTATAGCATCTCCAGTTTGTGATATCATTTTATCAAATCCATAATTCTCTACAACCGATGAATTGGGTTGCATTAACGGTATTCACATCTAGAAACTTAGCTTCTCCTCTCAGATTTTTGATAAACTTTTGTATTATAGAATGACCAGAATTGGGTCGATCTTTGAAGTTTAGGCCACACTTACCGAAGTAGAGAAATTATGGAGGGAGAACAAGATATAAATAGATGAATGAATGTTGGAGAAGAGTGAGATGGTGTAAATGAATGTTCGAGGTGAAATAGACAAAAAAAAGATATGTATCCACACGACGAGAAAACTTAGGCCCTCCAAAGTCTCCATCACCGCAAAAAATGACAAGAATTGGCATAAATCCAAGCCAAGAGACCCACCAACCTACAATGGAACTGATCCAGAGCCCTCACAACCATAGTTCTCGGTGACTCAACAAAGAAAAAATGCTAGAAACCCTAAAAAAAGGAAGCAAGAGGCCCACTCTGTTACATAAAGAGATTGATAATAAAGGAGCAAGGCATGAGTAAAATGAGAAGAAGAATAGGCATCAGAGAAGATGAATTCTTATTTTTATTATCATATTGGGAGAACAAGGACAAGAAACGTAATCCCCAACTACCCATGCAAACTTTTTATGTGAAACTCTTTGAATAAAGGATGCATTCATTGAACACACACATGCCAAAAGTGCTTCGAACAGATT
>ML804065.1:0-12122 GCA_009831015.1 Picea engelmannii
CTTTGAATTCTCTGCTAAAACAATGAGTCTTCACGGCTATTTATAGCATTTTTCCAGGCGGTCACGTAACCAACTTCCAGTGTAAACACGGACCTGTTTAGGGTTCACTTAAGTCATTAATTCGCCGAATTTGCAGAGCCGACTCTGATTCGAGAGTCAAATCATCTTGGGGGCCGGTCCATAGGCAGTCGAGAGGCCGACTTATGCAATTAATGCGCCGTATTAGCAGATGCACGGGTTTTTGTGTTGACAGGCACGCGTCGGGCGCGTATGTGCTAGTAACATGTTTTTGTCCCACGCATATGCACGCACATCAAGCTGTTGTAAAGTGCCCTTCAATTTTTGGTTACTTTGTATAGTTTTTGACCCTTTCTGGAATGCTGTGAACTTAATTCAGTGTTGTGAATGACTTCATTGCTGTTTTGATGATGTGGAGTTCTTGTCGCCATGTGAAGACGAAATTTCAGTGATAACAGTAATTATGTCATGGGTTCCATAATTATCATTACCCTGAGCGTATTGGCGATGAGACTGGTGTTGGGCACCAAATCGGGCTATCTTTCTGCTACATTTCCATTACCTTTTTGACCTTTTTACACTTATTTACCTATGCTTACTATGCTAAATCCGTGAAGTAATTACCCCTACCTTGTCTATTGGAATATTTTATTAATGAAGTAAAAGTCGCGGAGTTTTACCTATTCGCAACACTAAAATGAACGTTTGACCGTAGCTTCTGGAGAACAGGACCAGGGCTTCATCCCGCAGCATATCCGCCCTTCACAGCAACAACCAAACCATAAAGAGGCCGCGCAGCTGGAGTTGCAGATCCCTGAACCATCTTGGGCATTTCGCTGATCCTGTCCATATGGTATTGGTGTCGTTCCAACTAATGCATATTTTTGGGGATACGGTTACCATGTTTTTGGGGAAGAGGTTGTTCTCCCTTTTAATGTATAAAAGATAGTTTATTCCTATAATTGGGGATGTCCCCATTGAGATTGTAATAACCCTTTTCAGATTTATAATACTACTTATTTTGCTGTCTTCATCTTCGTTGTGACCAGCGCAACCCTGATCAGAGAGATGGGCCCACTCTTCTGATCAGGTGTTGCATCTTCCTGTGTGCGTTATTTATCAGTTTTATGCTGCTATTACAGTGTGTTATTTATCAGTTTATGCTTGTTGTTACATTGTGTTATTTATCATCTTATGCTTGTTGTTACAGTGTTATTTCCTTAGTTTATGATTGTTGTTACATAGTGTGATTCTTATGAGTACCTTTTGGAAGTTGTAGTTAATCCAGTTGACAGTAATGTTTTGAATCTTAAATTGTGAACCCTTGGCCATAACGAATTGTACTCTTTCCCCTGTATATATCTTGCGCGTTTCCTTGAAAGGATACACACTCAGATTGATAAATTAATATAGGAAAAGGGTGAATAAATCGTTCATACCTGGACCCCAACAACTGGTTCAATAATAGAGTGTAGTAGATGTAATACCCTGAAAATGTTTATCAACGAATATGTTTATATATCTGTCTATCTTATTAGAATTAATAATTGTACATATGATAAGTGGGGTAATTACCCATCTTGTTACAAGAAAAGTTAAGTGAGTAAAAACTCAGTATTTTGGGTTGGAAAGGTCTTGAACAACTATAGACTGTGCGCTGAACACAAATTATCATCCTTACATTGTGGTGAGAAAATATTAACAGTTTGGGATGGGTTTTACAACCTCCATATGGTCCTAAGAGTCTTGGGAAATCCTAAGAGAGAAACTCATAGCATTAAATACTAGATACAGATTAATTTAAGGATATCGGAGTAGCATTGGATATGGGACTCTGATGAAAAGGCTCTGATAGAAACTTCTCCGCCATAGGATATATCAGGATGACATCTCCCACCCAATGTATGAAAGAAAATTTTCCTAACACAAAAGGTCATGGAATGAATCAGTGATGATGTGTATCCCATGTCAGTCCATGTGGAGGGTGGATATAGTGCCATGTGGCATGATGTAACTGTCTTTAGGAAAATGAAGGGTGACGTGGACTAAGTGTCACATGTCCAAGCCGAGAGACAATGTTGGGTAGGTCCATGTGTATAACATGTAGGTAGTGGACTTAGGATCATGGTGGGTTCACGGAGATGGAAAAGAGACTAAGTGTTGAGAATTTCAGATGAAATTATGAAGGAGTGGAACATAATCATAACTTCGTGAGTCCACATGGATGGAAAAAAGGGCTAAGTGTTGAGACTTATTGAACACACTTATGAAGGGAAGGCACATAATCATGCATCCACGAGTTGGTGATTCAATGAATGAAAAATAAGCTAAGTGTTGGTGGTGGGTTCGTGAGAGGTATGAATATAGACCATGAGTCTGCAAGACCACCACCCGCGAGTCCATGCATACAGTAAGGTTGTTAGAAGAAGAAGAAAAATTGATACCCCATCCCTTAGAAGTTAAATAGGGGGTTGGGTATGTTACAAAGTGGTATCAAAGCAAGATACAACACTAGGTTTGGATGGACCAAAGATTAGTCAGAGGATTGGTATATCAAGATTTAGATGAGCCCTTTGAAAGGTGTTTCTACCTTTAAAGGGTTTTTTATTATCTGCATTAACTTCCTTAGGAGAAGAACTATAGATTTAAATTATACCTTGGAGACCTAGATAAATTACAACAAGGGGAAATTGCATTATTCCTCTTTTAAATTGTTGACTACTCTTACAGGAGTAGGAAGATGTTGATATGTATTATTGGTAAAACCTGGATGTAAATGGAATAGGTGCAAGAAATTCTATTATGAAACTGCCTGAGTCCACACAAGGGACATGAGTTAGGTTTTTTTGTTAAGTATAATAATGTCTATCTACGAGGGAAGGAAGAGTATATTGTAAGTAAGATGGTTGATTATATAAGGGTTAATACCCTTACGGAAAATTCCTTGTTCTTAAAGGAAATTGGTATGGATTGATAACATTTGTAGCAATAATAATTACTTCTCTAATAAAAGTGTTATAGCAATATTTTCCTCACCCCATGCAACTTGCTCAGAAGGCCTTTTCCATTTCCATATGCAGAATTGAAGTCCCTTTTTGCAATTCCCATAGCCAAAAAAACATAATTTTTCACATATATGTGCCCTAACAATGATACATGTGTATATGCAGGTTGCACCATTACAACCCGAGTACATTGGGTTTTGTGCCCAAAATTAAAAAATGGTGTCGGGTTTCCATGTCACATCACGGGATCCATGATCCTTGACCTTCCATATATTGGAAACGTTCTGACTCATCCCTTCAGTTCCATTTGAAGGCCATAAATAGGCCATATCCAAACCATGCAAAGAGAGAAGAATTCAAATTTTGAGAGCAAAGTTACTCTGGAGAAATTATTCACTTCATATTGACTTTGCATCCCTTTGTCCTTGAAAGTCTGAACACATTGTTCAATCCCCAAGCTCTTCCCTATTTGATGGAGAACCTCATTGTCTATCTTATATGAGCTTGACTTTGGTGGAGGATTGAAGTGGTGGAGGCCCAACTGGAAGGGACTTAGTTTCTTGGTTCCAAGACATGCTGACACGAAAGTTTGTCATTCATACACTTATGTTGATCATATTTTAATAGAAATACTCTTTTCTCGTCCAGTTAATGTCTTGCAAATATTTGAATTGTTATTCCATGGGCATGTTTGTTATGAATATTGATGGATTATGCTATTATATGTGCTAACTTTATATATTATCACCATATGCTTGCGCATCTTGGTTGTTGAGGACAAGTTGCAGGTGTATAGATTTGAGTCAAGTGCTCAACGATGGAATTCATCGAACGTTTGGATGAGGTAGGCTATTTATCTTGTCTTGTTAGCATATTTTTTTATATAGCATACTTGATATTAGAGTTGATTTCTATAGTCATTTCCGTCTGTTGTGGTTTACCCCATGCCATAGAGTGATTTTCCTCATAACAAAATTGGCAACCATATTGGGGACAAAATCTTATTTTCGGGGTTTGGAGTGTTTTTCTCCTTTGATTGCTCTCAGTTATATTGAGTTTATTGTCGTCTTATTGCTTGACAACCTATTTTCATTTTGAGTTTGAGTTTCTTGTCTGTATCCTTAACTTTGCAGTGTTTTAATACATATACATGGGTTTTTCCTTGAAAGACGTGTACATACACGAGCTGTAATTCTATGGGGTGCATACATACATGGTTTTTCCTTAAACAAACATGTACATCATCCTTGTTTGCTTAATTGCTGAGTTTGGTGTTTGTTGGGTAAGTTTTGATGGTTGTTGAGTCTTCTTGGATCTCTTTCATGACTGTTAAGTGTTGTAGAGTGATAGGAAACCTTTAGTTGGTTGAATTTTTGGGTGTTTTTTTCTTTCTCATCATCTTTTTCATTGGTTGTCCTTTCATCTTGGGTTGGGTGTTTAATTCTTGATATCCTACTTGGTTTGTCTCTTTTTCTTACTGTAGGGTTTATATATCAAGTTCTTGTTCAGTCCTCGCATTTTCATTTCCTGTATATTGAAAATACAAAATATACATTTTTCATTATGGCATTTGATCTTTTGGGTTCTTATTATTGATCTTGATACATACATGGAAAAATTGCATCTTATTTGAAATCAAAGAGTTGAATTGAAAGTTGCATTTTTTGAAAGGCTTGTCATTTATTTGAAGTTAGGAATTTGCATTGTTTTCATATTCATTTCTTTTATGTGTTGGGTCATAACATCATCAGTTTCACGACCACATATTTTGAGTAAAAAAGGCCACTAAAAGTAATGTTGATAAATTTAAATTTGATTAGAAATGATTTTATTTTTCAGGGTGCACAAACTAGCTTAAGATTTAGAGCCTTGGTATAGGATTTTGTGAGTAAACTTATCCAAGGCTATCAAAATCAACATATTTGTCTGACTAAGGGAGTGATGAAATCCATTGTATAATTGGTGACATTAGGAGGCTCTTCTCACACCAGAGTTAATCACGAGGTTGCGCGAGGTCGGTTGAGGAGATATCCCTCCAATACCTTCTTAGCGTCAGAGACATTTCTTGAGATCTATTCGTATATGGGGGTCTTGTTAGTACCTTTACCTCTGTGAGAGGCAGTGCTTTCAAGATTTCAGGCTTTGTTACCCTTCTCATACGGTGGCATTGACTTACAACTGTTTTCCTGCGCATTGGTTATATCGTGGTGGATTTATTTTCTTGACATAGGTAGCCACATAGGTTACTTGCAAGGGTTATTTTGTAGATAACCTGGGTTAGATAAGGGTCGGATAACGCACAAGATTTATGGAGGATTACCTCTCCAGGGGATCTAACCAAATGCATTGTTAAGCCCACTAGGGACCTTATAACTGATTTTTATACCTCCAAACTTTTGAAGGGAGTCTCAGGCCCCTCTTGAGCGAGGCATAGATACTTTAGTGAGGGAGGCCCTTTTCAGCCACTATATCTTGTTTGTGTGCATATTGGCCTTTTTTTTATTTTGGTGTGCTATTTGATTGTTAGTTGGCCTTAGTATTTTTTATTGCATCGTGAATTTTCATTTATATGGTTAGTGGAGCCCCCACGACTTCCTTAGTTAGCGCTACCCAACCCATGGTTTTTTATCATTCCATGGGGATGAATCCTTTTGTATTTCCGAGTGGTACGTTGAATCATGATACTCAACCAATAGATTGGGTCTCTAATCATTTTTCTCATGGTATTCTAGACATGTCTTCGCACTTTGCATCCTCTGTCTCGTCGCCTTATATGAATCCTAGTTTTGGGTATGGAGGCATGATGCCTCCTTTTTCTCCCTTTTCGTTTGGTATGAGTCATATCCCTCAACCAACTATTATGGTAGGAGGTTGGAGTATTCCTTCTTATGGATCCAATACTAGATTTAAGTTTCCAGGAACAAGTGCTCAAATGGGTGGTCATTCTAATTATTACACTCCATCCATCTATCCTTCTTCCGCTATGATGGTTCTTATGAACGCTTTTCCCACAACGAACCTCCATTTGTCCTCTTATGTTTCATCTAGGGGGAGTCAGTTTTATAGTATGGGAAACCCCCTTTATGAAGTTCCTTCTTCTAGAGGAAACATATATCCTCACCTGAGTAATCCTTGTCATGTCACTTTGTCTTCACAAGCGACTTCCTCAGAGACAATGCCCTTACAACCCTTTATTAGTCAGTTTGGTGGAGGATAATTTACTGTTGGACAGGGCCATGGTGTATACCAGAACCTTTCCTAGCCTACAATTTCTAAAAACCAGTCTTTCTCAAAACCTTGGTCTCAAATTCCACAACCAACCACCACCAATCTAGTCACTGCAAGTCATACTGGCATTATATCACCAACCTCTACTATTCATGTTGGGTATTGGTCGACAACCTCTACAAGTCATGTTGAAGATAAACAACCAGTCACTGCAAGTCATGCCGGGGGCACAACTCTAGTAACTGCTAGTCACACTGTACATACATCACCAACCTCTGCTAGTCATATTGGGGGTTCATCATCAACCTCTACTAGTCATGTTGAAGGTTTGTCACCAACCTCTGCTAATCATCTTGGGCATTCATCACCAACCTCTGCAAGTCATGTTGGATATTTTCTACTAGCCTCTACAAGTCATGTTGGGAGCATGTCACCAGCAACTGCAATTCATTCTAGGGGCATTCATACGATTGAGAATCCTATACGTATAAGATGTAAGCCCAAGTTCATTTGTAGGATTTGCAAAGGATATCACCTTACTTGTTTGTGCCCTGCTAATGCTGTGGTACAAGAAGAGTGGTCCTTGCTTGGGGTCCCTTTAGGTTCTGATTCGTCTTTGGTTTCCCAACATTCTAATCCTTCTTTGGTTGATACAAAAATTATACCAATGCAATATTAAATCGACACCACTCTTGTTTTGGGGGGTGATGCATCTCTTGTCCATGTTTTCTTTCATCTTTTTCAACCAACAGTCGTGTTGATGCAATCTTCGACTGACACCACTCATGTTTTTGGGGTGATGCATCTCTAGAACATGTTGTCTCGCATCCTATTGAACCAATTGTTGAATAAGTGGTTGTGTTGATGCAATCTTCGACTGATCCCACTCTTCTCTTGGAGAGGGATAAGTCTAAGTAAGCGACATTGCCGATGCAATATTTGATCAATCCCACTCTTATTTTGGGGAGTGATGTGTCTTTTTGACCATGTTCTTAGCATTTCTAGTCCTCTACCTTCTGAACAAAGGATTATGCCACTCTCTTCGAGTAAGCTCCCTCCAAGTCCTAGGGTGGTTTCCTTTGATTGGAATGATATTGTAGAGCCTTGAATTCCTTCTTATACACCCTTCCGGAGAAGGGGCATTCTTTGATATATTGTAGAAAAGGTAACCTCTGCAATTATTTTATCCTCCTTGACTTGGAAAGATTTGGGTTTTCCCAATATTGTGTCAACTATTTGTGAGTTGTTGAATTTCAACAAAAGTCTTGCATGGGAGCCTTGGCCTCCCCCATCATATGTTGTTTAGAAAAACATTCTCAAGTCCTTTTTAAGCTCTTTTATGACTCTCCCAAAAAGCGAAAATATTTCCGAGTGAACTTGTCTCTTTCACACTCATAAATTGGATTTGAAAGGACATTTATTTGGTGTAAGTTTAACCCTTTTTCGGATCAAGTAAACTAATTTTGAAAAATAAACACTCTAGTCACTAGTGGCTAGAAGAGTTGTCCTGGGTATTGTTTTATACTTTTTCGGGCCTAGGGGACTAGATTTACGAAAAAGGACATTCTTTGGATTTAAGTTGTAATTGCATCTCATTCTCTTACTTGTAGTATTGAGCCTATTTCCGGTTCTCTCTTTTTCATTATAAGCCTATCACCTTAGTAGTTTTCATCATCATCCAAGAATAACCTTCTTCATATCCTTTGCAGCTTGACACCATATACCCCAAGAGAAAACATTCCCCCGAGTGTCCATATCCTGCATACACCTCCTTGAATTAAGCATAGGTATGTTCCAATGTTGGAACTAGTTGGTTATTTGAGACACTCGTTTCCTCCTCTGTATCATAACATTCATTTGACTATGAAAAAAAAAAAAGATGGAAGAGAAAGTAATATTATCTCATGTTGGCAGAAGTTGTGTTTCCTTTGAACAAAGAATTTTTTTTTGAGTCCACTTATCATACGAAGTTTGGGTTTAGCATGACCTTAGGAAGTTGAGATCATTACTTAGAGTTTACTCCTCCGAATGGTTACTCTTGTAGTCCCTATGGAGAGTTTGATTTTTTCCTCCTGCATCACAAAATTTCATCATTGAGTCTATGTTACCGGAGTCCTCCATATGTCTCATGCTCTTGTTCAAAGGATGTATATGAGCCTGTGTCAGCCATTTATCATAACTGTTGAATTTGAATGTCAGTCATACCCTCAATGTGTCTCAGAGTTACATGAAGTTGTTTTCCTACCGTGCACCCTAGTCCTACTCTCATTATGGGTAGGTAACCTTGAACCCAATAGTTGACATCTCCTCACTGACTGGGGGGTTTCCCTTGTGTTCAACGACAATAAATATATTCACACATTAGGATTCGTGAAGTGTATTGGATGCCATTAGCCTTATTGGTGGTTTCGTCACCTTTGTCAACAATTTTCCTTATTGGATGTTATTTAGAGGGTATTTTTCATGCACTGCTTTCATTTGGTCCATGCGAAATATGCATAGGGTCATTGGTTCGTGAACATGTTCTTCATCTGAGTTCCTCAAAATCATCAAGATACTAGTTTGTACCTCATTATGACTGATGAGAGATTCCTTAATTCTCTCCTTTCAGCAGGTCTCCTTCCATCGACTTCATCCCATCTATTCTAGAAATGCTACCTCGATTCCTATGAGTACCTAGAGGCTTGTAGTCATCAGTGGTAGGTTCTCTCACCATCGACAGTTGGGAATAAATCCATGTCTCCTGATCGATGGATTCTTCAAGTGTTTGACCTCAACACTTTTATTCACACTTGTAAGAATGTACTCAGTTCCTTGATACCTACATTCATTATTAGTAGGATGTCTCACATTTGTTAACAATATACCTTAATGACCGGTAATCAAATGAAGTCTCATTGTGTTCGACCTCAACTCCTTTATTCACATAATGTGGACTTGCACCTTTGGAGGATCGTGTAGAAGACTTGAAGACATCAATTCATAGTCACAACTTTCCTGAGTTGTTACTATTATTCATTGGACCGGTACTTATATGACTTCAGTGATCGTGGGAGATCAAAATGTACTCCATTGTATACAAATATCTTCAGATTTATTTTGAGACTGGTTTTCACTGGGCCTTTTTCGTGACAATGAAATCCTTTGGGATGTGTCCACCTTTGTATCACCTATTCATGGCCACAAACAATTGTTTGGTATATTTCCACATGGATTTGCAGTGTAATTCAAATTGGAAGCCATGTGCACAAAGTCATTATGGATTTTAATATTCTTATGAGAAGCTAGTTCATCCAACTGGGTCTCCATCAGTCCACTTTTGGGAATTATAATTTATTTCTGCCATCGCAGATACTCGTATGACCTCACACATTAGGGGGAATTTGTTATAGCAATATTTTCCTCACCACATGCAACTTTCTCAGAAGGCCTTTTCCATTTCCCTATGCAGAATTGAAGTCCCTTTTTGTAATTCCCAGAGATAGAAAAACATGTTTTTCCACATATATGCGCCTTAACAATGATAGATCATGCATATACATAGTTTGCACCATTACATCCCATGTACATAGGTATTTGTGCCCAAAATTTAAAAATGGTGTCGGGTTTCCATGTAACATCATGGGATCCATGATCCTTGACCTTCCATATACTGGAAATGTTCTGACTCGACCCTTCGGTTCCATTTTAAGACCATAAATGGTCCATGTATGAGCTTTGGAAGAGAGGAGAAGAATTCAAGTTTGAGAGAAGAGTTACTATGGAGAAATCATTCACTTCATATTGAGTTTGCATCCCTTTGTCCTTTTAAGTCTGAACACATTGTTCATTGATCAAAATCTGGACCAGGGGTCAAAATTTAGCTCAAAAATCAAAGTTCTCGGAATCGCTTCAAATCGAATGAGAGAATAGGCCTCATCGTTATGAACACAATGCAACTCGTTTGGGTTCAAATGGACATCGGGAGCGAGAGATATCACGTTCTGTTCAAATTTACAAACAGGGAAAAAAAAAGGTTGTTGATTGTATAGTCCGTACAGTCCATATGGACGCTGATGTGGTAGGCCGTACGACACGTGGTAGGTTGTACGACACATGGTAGACAGGAATTCAGATAGTTGGCAGGTGACTTGGCATGTTTGGCAGCGAATGGAATGACGACACGTGGCCCAATCAATGGCCACCACGTGTCATCCATTTATTGGTTTAAAACTTATGTCATTGGCCGGAGTCGACCCCGCGACCTCCGGGCAGGGGCAAAGACTTGGCAAAGAGCCACCAACCAGCACACCACCAGTTGTTCCTTGTTATATATATGGTGAAATATATATATGTTTGTATATGCGTGTGGTTTGGGACGCGACCGGGCCGGGGCTTAGCCCCAGTCCTTGGTCGCACGATATCTTACATATAACCCACAGCTATATCATATGGGCGTGCATGCACGGTTGTGTTTATTCCAACAGTTATATCAACGACCCACCATTTTGCCTATGACCATTGGCTTATGTAACGAGAGCCTATGTTAATGCTAGCACATGGACGCATGGGTCATACAACCTGGCCCTTGATGGTTAGGGGCTAGGTGCGTCCGTAACTATCCTACAGTTTGAATGGTTTTGTGGTTACGCGTGTGTGCTAGGTTTTAGCATGAATTTGGAGCATGTTCTTGGTTAGAGAACACAGAGGTGCGTTTTGGCAAACCAGAGACAACAAGCTTGAAGGAAGAGAATGGCAGGAGGCCTATCTTCTTCATTTTTTGGCCGAATGAAGTGTCGTAAAAGCCCAGCTAGGGGTTTCTGGACATTCTAAATCCATCACCACTATTTTCACAGCCATTTGAAGACTTCTTTTGTAGGTTTTTAACCATTGAAGTTTCAGGAAGGTCTAGGGAGCTTGAAGCCCTCATTGTTTGAGGTCATGCTCAGATGAGCCTATGTTTGTTTTCTATGATTGAATAATCATTTTTGGCTAATTATTATGCTCTGAACACTTTGGGATAGGTTTCAGATCCATTTGAGGACTTTTATAGGTGTTTTTTCCAAGGAGAAGCTCAGGGAATCTTAAGGCCACATGTAGAAGAGGTCATGCCCGAATGAGCCATGATCCATTTTCAGAGTTTTATTAGTCATTTGTGGGGTTTTTATGTATTCTGAACCCAATGGTATAGTCAGAAGTTCCATTGGAGTTGAGCAGAAACTTGTAAAATAATTTTTTACAATTAATCCTAGAGAGCCAAGTCCATTGATGGAGGCTCAAGGAGATGTAGCTCGGAGAGGGGTGAACTCCTTTATCATGTTGTTCTTGTTGTGAGTGTTTGTTGGTTATTATTTTCTGCAAGTTATATTTGTTGTGTATTGATTTAAAACAACATATTTAATCTTGAAAATACCTCACACATAAACATTTAAAAGAAGCATGAACTTAACACATAAATCATCTTGCATATTTTAACACATGGAGCAAGGTCCTGTAAAGTTTTTAATGAAGTAGAGGGTGCTTGCATAGCATAACACGTTAGCCCACTATTTTCATATCAGGTGGTATCAGAGTGTAGTTTTTTCTCATGTGTTTTCCATTGATATCTTGAGATTTAGCTGTTGGTATTTGTGCAAATTTTGTGTTGAAGTTTGATATCTTGCAAGGATGGAGGAAGCTTCAAACATTGGTAGTTCTCATACATCTTCATTATCAAAGTTCTTTGACAAAGAGATGTTGAAGGAATTATTAACCATGAGAGATGTGGTGAAAGAGATGTGGGAAGATAGAAAGGAGAGCATTTCCCTTGAAGAGCAGTTGATGGCCATGAAGAAGGAGAAAGACCAGCTTCTTGAAAAGTTGCATGAGATGGAGACTCAACTCCATGAGGCA
>ML804065.1:15165-26444 GCA_009831015.1 Picea engelmannii
TGTTGATCATATTTTAATAGAAATATTTTTTTCTCGTCCAATTAATGTCTTGAAAATATTTGAATTGTTATTCCATGGGCATGTTTGTTATGAATATTGATGGATTATGCTATTATATGTGCTAACTTTATATATTATCACCATATTATTGTCTATCTTGGTTGTTGAGGACAAGTTGCAGGTGTATAGATTTGAGTCAAGTGCTCAACAATGGACTTCATCAAACGTCTAGACGAGGTAGGCTCTTTATCTTGTCCTGTTAGCATATTTTTTTATATAGCATACTTGATATTAGAGTTGATTTTTGCAGTCATTTCCATATGTTTTGGTTTACCCCATGCCATAGAGTGATTTTCCTCATAACAAAAAGATCAAATCATGTATATGTGTATGATTCCTCATGATTAGAGGATGGATAGAAAATGTGTAAGGTTAGTTTATTTGACCGATAGCGAATGAAAATGGTTTTTGGAGAATAACCTAGGTGATAAATTAAAAAGGATTCCTTTGGAATTTTTTTATACCTCCTAGAAGAGGTAAAGAGGTATGAGCACATGAGCAAGTTTATGAAGCTCATGACTAGTATAAGAGAAATTATATACCTATTAATATAGGGACATGTATGTGCATGTGAATACAAATGGCGGACAACTGGATACATCTGCACTGTAATCATGGGTAAAACGCTTGGGGCACGAGGATATGACATAATGCATATGGAAAAGATTGAGCATGTGTATAACATGCATATAGGATTATTATAGTCTATATTGGATGTAAAAATATGGTGATGTCATGAATCATATGGTTAATGATGATCTGAGTATTTTTTTAAAATGATAACTTGGGGAAGTAGGAAATTCCTCAGAAAGAGCTAAGATGAAATGCTAAGAGAGAAAAGATTAAAAGTGACTCTTTTGTTGGCTTCTATATTGCAATGAGGACAATATGATTATGATTTTATGGATGAGATTGGTTGTGTAAGTGAGTGTAAAGTCTCATCAAAACTGGATAATATTAAATCAATATGAATGAATGAGGCAAAAGGTGTAAGTGATTCACTTGCATATATGTAAATATACATATGCATGCTTAAAAGTATGATATGAATGTATGAATAAGTTAAACGTGAGGACAGATTTTTACTTTCCAGATTTAAATAATTCCATGGATGCATGGTTGGCCCTATGTTGGAAGGGTATTATTTTTCTCAATCAAATAATAGATTGAGGGGGATGTGTTTCTTTCCTTAGAAAAAGTTTGTATAAATTGATGAGAGAGAAAAGGAGTAGGGAAGCTTTGCTGTCATGATAAAAGGAAACATGGTTATGCCTTTGAGGATTGCATGAGAATGACTTTGAATAATCATGAGTTAAAATATTTGGTAAATAAAATATGCAAGTATTCCTAAGTTGGACACACAAAATGCTACTACATGTGGTTAAATGTATGAAAGAACAGTTTGAAAGCAAGTTGATAACCTAAAGATATAGGTTTGAACATGTGAATTTGAAATCCATAATGAAATGCAAGCTTATATTCCTTGTGGAATATTGGATAGAACTCTAAAATAATTAAGCTGAGGATAACTCAAGAATGGAGGTCATGTTAGACTGTTTGGATATGAAACAAGAGAGTTTCATGTTGAAGAGGTTCCCATCAAGGAAATGTGTAAAGAAATCTACTGAGAGAACATAGATATAACCTTAATGACTATTGAGAATTGAGCAGTGGGTTGCATAACATAATTATATAAGAACCCTGGATTCCATTTTAAAATATCATGCATGAGTACCAAGACCTGTGGCCGAATGAGGACCAATCTGATCTCTAGTTGGGAAATATGCGGAATGCACAAGCTCATGATTAATTATGAACAAGAAACTTGTTGATGTAGCATGTTGAATTATCCAAGAAGGTCAAGGTGAACATGACTAATACTTCTAAAGAGATAGAACAAGTAGATCACAAGAGGGATACATTGTAAAATCAAAGAAGGAGAAAGTGATTAAAAATTCTCTCACTACAAAAGTGTGAATAATAAGACAAAGTTGTATGTTTTAAAAGGAAAACTATGAAAATAAGTACAACTATTAACTAAAAGATACAATAATGAATGTGTTCAAATGAATGAGCTTGGTTAAGATATAGTGTGTGAAGGAAATGAGGCCTTGAAATTAATTAAGCTAGGATAAAAGTTCCCTGATGGGAGAATCCCTTAACTTCTTTCTTGTTTTCTATTATGTTTCTATGGAATGAGAAACTTATATGTTGATGAATGTAGATATTTTGAATGTTGAGAGATGGATCTGAAATTTGATTGTGGTTGCACTCATAAAAACATTGGGGACAATGTGATGGAGTGCACATAGATATGCTAAGGTATATATGAAAAGGTTTTACTGAAATAAATGCTATGGTACATGCATTTGATTTTACATGACAACTAATGTAAAATGTGAATGTGGTGATGTATGCCACGTATAAAGAAGATTGGAAATGTTAGGGAAGGACAACTGCCAATAATAAACAACCTCATAAATAAGTGAATGCAAGAAGGTTGTTGATAAAAGAAAAAATTGTGAAAGGGATTTTAGAAGTCCCCAGGAATCGTAATAGCAGAGAAGGTGCTGACATCTAGAACATGTATAAGATTTCATGACCATGTGACATGAGAGGTAAAAGGGAATTGGGTAATAATCCCTTCTAAAATATTTTATTCTTGAGTTTATTCTTGATGTATGAATGTGATTTGAATGGTTTTTGTATTCCATTGATACCCTATTAGGGTAGGATTTAGGAAGAAAAGCCTGCATGATGGAGGTGTGAACCTCTAACAACTGAGGATGATTGAAATCCTTGGAAAAATGCATGAATAAATATTTGTCAAAATGAGTGATTGGGAAAAAAAGTGTTGGAAGGTAACACATTGATTTAATGCATTAAGGAGATACATGTGATAAGAGAGTGGGTATATATAAGACTTCCATTGTGGAATAAGCATCTTCCAATGCTCTGCAGATTTGCAGAATGGTAAAGAGAGAAATTGGGTGGCCATAAACGTTGACACCCTGGTTACCAATGAAGAAAGAATGCTTGAATGCATTTGTGTGAAATTTTTAGATTCATGTATGCTGATTTGAGGTCATGATCAGTTGAAGTAGGAAAACATAGTCCTCCTGTAAAAATAAATGTTTATATCGAAACCATGTGGTAAAACAAATGGTTGAGTTCCAACCTACCAAGACAGTTCCTAATATGAAAAGTAATAATCTGAAAATCAATGCGATGGTGCATTGTGTGTGTATGTGGCCATGGATATAGGCACATTGATTAATTTCATTTTGAAAGGTTTGGTATGATAAAATAAACCATTTGTAAGGAATGGTATTTCCTTCTCGAGTAGATGAATTTAATTGATAGTATGCACATTTATGAAATTGTTTGTGAGCTACTACAAGTGTGTAATGAAAATATAATATACATCGGAAATAACAATTTTTTTGGCTGATTGAAGTGGAAATCATAGGAAGAAAGGTATTGGCATGGAAATGTTGTAATTCCATGAGGAAGAACAATTCCTGTTGATTATAAAAGAGCCAAATTTCCATGAGAAATATATATTAGGTTTGTGAATCCAGTTCCTATGTGGAACAGATCTGAAAATGAATAGGTTAAATTTGAAATCTGTGGATGACTGATTTGAAAGAAATATGTTTGAAATTGATGATAAAATCTCATGAAAAATTAGTGTACATGTGATACATGTGATATGAAAAGAAAATTTCTCCATGGGGGATAGATGATGGTTGTCAAAGATGGAAAACATGGAAAAGGGATACTATTGGGACACTGAAGTCCTATGATTTCCAAAAATACAAATCTTTATTGGGGATCTGGAGATGAACTAACACTCTCCTTGTGTGTGAAATCCTTGGAAAGATGGATTGTTGAAGGAATGTACATCAATGAAAGGATTCCTAAACCTAGAAGGGTGAGTGAAACAAGGAATAAGCAAATTAAGAATGGTACAATGGATGCATTTTTTCTTGAAGCATCTCAGTGGAATAGAACAAATCACTTCCAACTGAATTATGAAGACATGAATATGATACTTGACAAGAAGAGCACCAAAAGGATAACAAACTTCCATAGCAAATGCACGAAGCCTTGTGAATAATTTTGAATGTACATGTCTATAATGCACCGAGGACAATGCATAAATGAGGTGGAGGGGAATGCAATACCCTAGTTTAACCCCCAGTGTAATTGTACATATGTTTTATAATTTGTTGAGCCAGGATATTATAGGACATAGTTCCTTTGTGATTATTAGGCTGGAGAGCCTAGATTTATAAAAGGTGTAGTGTGCCTATTATTGTAATATGTAAACACTCATACTATTAAAGAAAACATGAATGCATGCAGACCATCCTGACAAGAAGAGTAATGGGGATGAAATCCACTTGAGTGGGAAAGGAGGCTAAGAATATTAGCCAAAGAAGGATAAACCTAAGGAGGCTTAAACAAAAGAGAATATTTTAATAATATTTTCTTAAGAGCCTAATTTATGGACACATGTATATTGTGTTACTCTATGGCCAAAGAGGGGGGGAAATAATTACTAAGTGGGTTAATAGGGTTCCATGGAGTGACAAGTCTCATTCTATTGACATGCCAATACATTGGGATTGATAAAAACTCGTCAAGGGACCATGTTGGGTACGATATAGGGTGGTGGTGTAATGTGTTGTAGAAAGATTATGATTCGGCTGAAGAGAGATGAAAGGGAATTGTTGAGAGTTAAGTTGAAGAGGTGGGTTTTCAAGCCCATGTGCATTCTCTCCAGGTGAGAGAATTCCTAAGTTGAAGAGGAAGGTTTTCAGGCCCGTGTGCATTCTCTCCAGGTGAGATAATTGCATGGAATTTGATTCCCAAAGGCACCAAGTTGTTGTCATAGAAATCGGATCATTCTTGTTCGTCTTGTTGTCGAAGCCTAGAAGGGAAGTGGGAAACCATAGGGGGATCACTTTCTAGGTGGGACAAGCATGTGGGGAAAGTAAATTTTTTGGAACTTGGCACTTGTATTGATATATTTCCTGTCCGGATTATTGCTAAAGCGTAGAAGGGAAGTGGGAAGACATAGGGGGATCACTTCCTAGGCGGGACAAGAATGTGGGGAAAGTAGAGTATTTACAACTTGGCACTTTTATTGAGATATTTCTTGTCTAGATTATCATTGAGTCCTAGAAGGGAAGTGAGCAACCATAGGGGGATCACTTGTTGGGTGGGACAATCATGTGGGGAAAGTAGAGTCTATGGAACTTGGCACATGTATTCAGATATTTTTGTCACTGAGAGACCTCCTAGGATAGATTATCCTTGCCCAAGGGGAGTTCAAGCTCATCTCGAGGGTGACCTATTCTCAGTTTGTGGAGAATAGTGTCTAAGGTTGGGAGGAAAGTCATAGGTCTGCATGCAGTTGGTTTTTATTTCAAGAGATAAGTGTCTATCATGTGTTTATTTCAATTGTTGTGTGTGCAATTATGAGTTTTCTATTATGGAATATTTGTTATTAATTCTATGTATGAATTGTTATTGTTGTGTGTTGTTTTTATTTCACATAACTCTGGAAAAATGTTGTGTTCAGTATTATTGTGGAAAATACTATGAGTTCTGGTCATAATTAATTGTTATTCATAATATCGGTTAAGTGATTTTCACAATAAAAAATTTATAATTTTTTTATAGATGATGTAAACTTGTAATTTTGTCATGGGTTCCAAAATTTTCATTACCCTGAGCATATTGGCGATGAGACTGGTTCAATAATATATTGTAGTAGTTGCAATACCCCGAAAATGTTTATCAATGACTCTGTTTATATCTTCGAATTTCTATGTAGAATCAATTATTGTACATATGATAAGTGGGGTAATTACCCATCGTGTTACAAGCAAATTTAAGTGAGTAAAAACTCAGTATTTTGGGTTGGAAAGGTCTTGAACATCTTCAACCTGTGTGTTGAACACAAATTATCATCCTTACATTATGTTGAGAGAATATTAACAGTTTTGGGTGGGTTTTTCAACCTCCATGTGATCTTAAGGGTCTTAGGAAAGCCTCAGAGAGAAACTTAGAGCATTAAAGACTAGATACAGACTAATTTAAGGATGTCAAAGTAGCATTGGATATGGGACTCTGATGAAAGGAATATGAGAGAACCTTCTCCACTGTAGGATATATTGGGATGATGTTTCCCACCCAATAGGTGGAATACAATTTCCTAACCTAGAAGTTAATGCCACGAATTAGTGATGATGTGTATCTCATGTCAGTCCACATGGAGGGTGGATACGGTGCCATGTGGCATGGTGTAATGATCTTTAGGAAAATGAAGGATGACGTGGTATGATTTCATGTGTCCAAGACAAGAGATAACATTGGGTAGGTCCATGTGTGTAACATGTAGGAAGTAGATTTAGGAGCATGGAGAGTTCACAAAGATGGAAAAGTGACTAAGTGTTGAGACTTTCAGACGAACTTATGAAGGGGTGGAACATAATCGTATGTCTGTGGGGATGGAAAAATTGGATAATTGTCGAGACGTCTTGGACAAAATTATGAAGGGAAGGCACATAATCATGCATCCACGAATCTGTGAGTCCATGAATGAGAAATAAGCCAAGTGTTGGTGGCGGGTTCGTGAGAGGTATGGATATAGACCATGAGTCTGCAATACTTCCACCTGCGAGTCTGTGAATACAATAATTTTGTTAGAAGAAGCAAACATTTTGATACCCCATCCCTTAGAAGTTAAAAAGGGGGTTGGTTATGTTACAATTTATAGAGAAAGGAAAGAGAAGTAAAATGATCCTCGATACATTCCAACTGAATAAGGAAGTTGATCTCATATCAGAATATGTGTCGAACCTACAAACTTGTGTGTGTCACCTAGATATGAAGAAGAAACTCGAGTTGTGTCGAGAGAAATTCTAGTTAGTGGAGGAAGGCAGAACAATAGTTAGAATAGTGGAAGTAGTTCAGTGAACTAGAGTCAATTAGCATCATCGAAGGTAAGTACTATGAAAAATACAATGGAACGAATAGATTATACATTAAGAATTCATGAATTCCAGGGTGTAGGGTGACCCATAGCAACATTTGTTTGTATGTGACACGATATAGACCATGAATAATGTCCAGGATGAGGAAATCAATATTGTGCAGTTAGAAACTATGTTCAGAGGTCGTGCACTACTATGGTACATGAAGTATCATATAACTACACTGGTAGGACAATCGAGTACATTAACAGACATTGGACAAGATTTGTTAAAGGAATTTTGGAATCCGACATTTGAGTCGCAATATATCACAGAGATGAAGGAAATTAAGAAAGTACATAATGAAATAGTTTGGGATTATGAACAAATATTTAAATATGTGATGGGTAGATTAAAATTCTATATTCCTGATGAAAAACATAAAGAATGGTTTATTGCAAGTCTGTTGTTGCACATTCACTTTCCTCTAACACAACTTAAGGTCATGTCACAACCAAAATAATTAGAAATTGTGATTAATTTAGAAACATCTCATGTAGGATATGGCGCAGGAATAGAACAAGTTCAATAATAGTTGGTTGCACTAAGGATTCAATTGTCAGAAATAACGAAGGAAAAGGAAAAGTGTGAACAAGTTTGGTGTATTAAATGTAAGACAGAAGGCCATCATAAGGAAGAATTCCCAACATTTTCATAGTATATGGCTACATGAGCACCAAACCCATTAGCATAAGGAGTAGGATATTGTGAAATATGTAAGACATTGGGACATCATCTGTTTGCTTGTCCATTATTTCATAAGTACCAGAGTACACCCAAGAATTTTTTCTGTAATTTTTGCAAGTCTATAGGACACAGTGAGAAATATTTTCATGCATTTGAGTTAATGAGAGAGCTCACTTCAAATGCATACAAAATATAAGAAGGAAGTGCCACAATAGACAGGGGAGTTCCACAATATAATACTCTGATAGGATTTATTTAGGGTGGATGAGTAGGATTCGACGGAGGTCAAGTATGAGGAATATTGGTCAAGGAGAAAGAGGACCAGTCATTTGTTATAATTTCAATCAATTGAGACATTTAGCAAGAGATTACTTGAATCCTTGCATGACGTGCACATACTGCAGATCATTAGATCATGTGAAAAAATATTGTCCTCAATTGATAGTGAAGTGGCAGGAAAGAGGGAACTAGAATAAGAACCAAAATCATAACCAAAATATGCATATGATAGTATCCAAGGAGCGTGATGATCATCCAAAAGTAACAGTCGTTACGCGCGGAACAACGAGAACTGGAGTAGATGCGATGGAAAAAGGAAAGGGGGTTGAGAAATGGAAAAGGAAAGTAGTTAAGCCCATACCATCATTTAATCCATGGAAAGAGAAAGAGACATAACATCAATCCTGGAAGGAGATACTAGGACTTGAATGGATAGCATCAACGTAAAAAACTCTACTAGTATATGATGTGTTGTCAGTTTATGATTGCACCATTCCAGAAAGGCCAGTCGAAAAGGTAAATACTTTTAAATGTTTTCTAAAGAGTTGTTTAGAGTTTATGAAGGATGAAACAAATTTGAATGCACTACCTTAGATGATTGATCAATGTACCCAAGACAGAGAAGTACCTACGACACAGAGAGTAGTGAACAAAGTATTTTGCAAGAAGAGGACAAACAAAGAATTCAGATCGAGTGCGCAGATAGGAGGGTATGACATGGATAATTTTATATTGGACTTAGGATTGGAAGTAAATGTTCTACCAAGATAGACATGGGAAATGATGTGGAAACCTAAGTTACTTTGGTCAATTTTTCAACTGAGGTTGGAAAACTGATATAATATAATACCAATCGTGAGATTGGTAGGAGTACATGTTAACATAGATGGAGTGCGCAACATAGCCAACTTTGAGGTCATTGATATCATGGGTAACAATTAGTCATATCCATCATTTCTCAAACTATATTGGGCCTTCGAAAAGCAAGTGATTATTAACCTAGAGAAGAGAGAAACGATTTTTGAAGGAGGAGGATTAAAGGTCACTACACCATTAGACCCCATAGAAACAAGAAGGTATGTGGAACCCATGAGAAAAAATTGATAACCTATATAATATGACTGCATGCATGGATGATGATGACAATCCCATTACAGATGGTGCACTTAGTTGGAGAAGCATAAAATATTTTTCATTAGATTCAGAGGAAGGACTTGAACATTGGAAGTACCAGTTGCACGAACTATCGACCAGAAGATGTGTTCGCATTACTTTCTCTTTGCATTGGATCGAAAGATAGGTTACTATGTGATACACCAAAGTTTGATGGATTGAATGATGTAAGTTCCTTTGTAAAATAATTTGATTTATAGATACCCAAACAAGAAATATTGTTGGCATTAGATGTTGCACTGAGAGAAACCACAGTGAGATGGTGGGATACACACAAGGAAGGAATAGGGGATTGGAAGCACTGTAAAAGGTTGATGCAGATTAGATTTGGAACAAAATAAATTAAGCACAAGTATATAGGGATGAGAAGTCCAATGGATCGTGTTTCACAATGTATGACAACTTGTAGACAGGTGCCAAAGAATTAATGGAAGCACATGTTCATACAAACATTTGAGACGGTTCCCAAAAACTGGTATCTAGAACTAGAAGTTCACAGAGGGATAACAGATTGGGAAAATCTCACCCGAAATTTTAAGGTAACAATTAATTTTGAAATTGAGTCACCCTCGGTAGATGCATATCTGGAATTCATTAGAAGTGATATTTTTATGGACGAATTTCATATATAAATAGTACATGCGTATAACATGATCAGAAGATCTATGACAGTCCATGAACTACTAGAATGTTACAATGTTACTCAAGAATATTAAGAGGAAGAAGACCCAAGAAATGACAAAGTACGAGAGACTAAAGAGAAGAACATAGTGGTTTTTCTAGAACTCAAATCTGATGCATATGTGAAGCCACTAAAAGTGCACAAAGTGAATATTAGCATGAAATAGAAGCCTATGTTCATGAATATTGGTGATTATTGGAACGATGAGACTGTTGAACAGATTGCAGATGGGGTACTGCGATGATGAGTCTTGGAACATGAAAGACCAATGATCCTAGCAGAGGCACATGATGGAATTGTAGGAGGTCATAATGCAGGAAAGGAAACAATGCAAAAGATATTTCATGTAGGGATATGGTGTCCCACCCTCCATAAAGATGCTAAGGAATATTGTTAGAACTATGATGTTTTTCAGAGAGTAGGAAGCCCGTCACGAAGGGATGATATGCCTTTGAATATGCAAGTCACCTTTCAGGCATTTGAAAAATGGCCAATGGATTTTATTAGACCAATTTATTCCCCAGTGAGGAGAACATGAGCCAGGTACATAATTACCATGATAGACTACTTGATAAGATTGGGAAAGGAGGAACTAGTTACAAATTGCAACGCAGAGACAACTATGTGGTTCTTATTTGAGAGCATAGTTAAAAGGTTTGGGTGTACTAAAGCACTTATGAGCGATCAAGCGACCCACTATTTGAACAATACAATTTAATTATTAACATAAGAGTTCCATATTAAACATTGAAAGAGCAATCCATATCACCCTCAATCAAATGGAATTGTGGAGGCCTTTAATAAGATACTGGAGAATGCATTGAAAAAGATTTTCAATGTAGGATGGGACGAATGAGATTTAAGGATAACTGCAATTCTATGGGATTATAGAACTAAATGCAAAAAAAAAATAGGTTAGACACCCTTTCAATTAGTGTATGGTTAGGAAGCAGTCATGCCCATGGAGTTTATTGTACCAATTATGCACATTGTTTCCATGATATACTTTATGGATTCTAAAGCAATAGAAGAAAGACTATCATAGTTACTAGTATTAGAGGAAGATATTTTTATTGTAGGGTTCCATCAACAAGTACATAAGGCACATGAAAAGGCATGGCATGATAGACACATCAAGCAAAAGAAATTCTAGACAGGGTATCTAGTACTACTCTATGACAATAAGTTCTTATAGAACCCTGGGAAGTTTATGATGCACTAGATAGGGCCACACATGATAAAATATGTGACAGAAGCAGGTGTTGTTGATATAGAACAATTGGATGGACAAGTCGTGGAAGGGATAGTGAATGGGAGTTGAATGAAACTGTAGAGGGATGACCTCCCTTCCA
>ML804065.1:45200-92504 GCA_009831015.1 Picea engelmannii
TTTTCATCAACATTGTAAAAGAATCTACTCAGCTGAAATACTTTTTGAAGATTGTTGTAATATAGAATTTATAAGACAAAAAGATCAAACAAATCCTCTTGAAGAGGAGGAAGAAATATAAAAAATTTCTCAAGTTGACGAAGATGATCAGTATGAGGAAGAGTTGGCTCATAAATAAGTTGGATATGATAGCTCTTGTGGACATATTCAAGAAGAAGACATTCAACATCATGACCAACCTATAGAACAGAAAGCAAACAATAGTTGCTTGATCCAGAAATTACATAGACCACCTCCTCTTTTAATAGAAGAAGAGATAGATCTTCTCCTAAATAGTTATGTTACAACCCTTTCTTACACATATTTGCAACATTCACACAGTCTTGAACATGTGAGTGAAACTTCTTCTATTACTGAAAATGAAAATCTAAGTTTAAATCATGACAGCTATGGGACTTTAGAGGAAGTTAGTAAACCAATTTATGATGATGATTTCCTGCCAGAGGATCATCTTGTAGACACTATTTTGTTTCATGAAGAAGATAGGGTTGTCATGTTTAATAAACTTGAAAAATGTTTGTTGTTTGAAGATTCTTTAGACTATGATTTGGAGGAGTGTGGATCTGAGATAGACAGCTTCACAGTTTATATTCCTAGCATTTGTCTGACTGATGACACTCCTGAGTTATCTGATGAACCTGTTTAAGATGAATATCTAGAAGAACAAGAAGTGAAGATTTATTTTTCATCACACACGAAAATTTACGACAATCCTCCTTTGTTTGATGAATGTGATGAAAGTGTTTATGAAGATGATGAGAATCGAGAAACTTTGGTTCAACAAGAAATAAATCAACAACATCATGAAAGAGATCATCCTATGTATGACAACTACCAAGAAGATATTTTCACAGCAGATGAAGGACATAAGCAAGGGTTACTTAAACAATTAATCTCTCCTCCCTATTTAGTAACTATTGAGCAACAAACCAGTAAGTTTCAGTGAAACATTTTTGCACCAGTGGAAGAAAAAATCATAAGTGGACAAAGTGCGCAAAAACATTTCAAACAACTTGCCCAACAGGAGGAAGTATGGATTAATTGTGAAATTGGTATATATATTCCCTTCTACGATCCAATAACAGTTTATATGGAGTCAAAATGGGGGGCTGGATTTGTTATTTCCAACTTCTTGAAGTCTGAATTTCAAAACTATAAGTACCTACTCCAAGGGCATGTTTTGAAATTTGCAGTTGCTCCTATCAGTTTTCTGCTCAAATATGGAAGCATAATTAAGTTTGTTAGTCGGATACTCGCTTGGTTGATTTGGAAGTTTTCCTATACTTGAAAAAAAAGCAGTGATATAAATTAGAGTAGGTGATGTATATAAATAAGATTGAATTTGAGCATTAGAGTACAACAGTGGTTTTCAGTATGTTTCCAGCTTAGTTTGGAATCCAGTATGGTTTTGTTTTAATGTATTACGACTCCATATCTCAATGAATGCATAAGCGGTTTTTTGTTTCGGAAAGCTGCAAGTAAAGTGATAGGGGTCAAAATTTGATAAGGATTATTTTGGGTTGCCCAATGGATGTAGGCACGTGGTCTACTATTCTTGGCACTTTTCAGGAAAGCACCATCCCTAGATGGAGCCTATGTTGGAACAAATATTGAAATTTTGGCTTTCGGTAGCTTAGGAGGAAAAAATTTATAGTGTTTAGCTACTGAAAGTGTAGACTTTCGGTAGCTTAAATCTCCGGTTTCATATACCATTAGTTGCTGAAAGTGTATCGGCCGAGACCAAGCATTCAAACACCATGCATCAAGCCACATGGAGGAAGATATCACGAGTAGGTGCGAAAAGAATGCAATAAACGACATAAAATCACTATAATAAGGTTTTACCAAAATGCCACGTCACCATTTTGGGTTTTCAGGAGTCGGGGGTTTTGCCGACATAAAGATTTTGACCAGTGCTCGTTTTCCCGAAACCCAAAACCTGAAATCCGGGTTTTAGGACTTTTGGTGGCTTACGACTCTCTGAAATCACACTGTTAGCCACCGAAATCCAGGACTTTCGATAGCTAAGATACCTTTTTTTTCGGCATGTTAGCCACCGAAATCGCAGGTTTTTCCAAAAAAAATACCTGTGGGAAAAATCACTTTTCTCAACCTTGGAGAGGTCGTTTTACATGTTTTGATAGTCAATTGACATCTATAGATCCTAATCTTTCTAGTGGTATCTTCGGATCCGAATTTAGAGCTCAGGAAGGCAGCCAAAAGTGCCCTGAAATACGGTGTTGGGTTTTTGTGCAAACATGGCCCAGAAATGTAGGAACGTGCCCAGATTTTAGTTAAATAACTGCTAGTTCAGTTCTCAGTCGGTTTTGAGGTCATTTCTCATATTGGAGAGAGAAAAGCGGGGAAAAGACACACAGGAGTAGTACTCCTGGGCTGTAGCATTTGTTTTACTGTTTAAATAAAAGAGTGTAGAGCCATTTTTAATCTACAACAGAGATTCTTGTGATTTTATTTGTAGAGAATGTCTTATTGCTTCGTTCTCACATCATTTCACTTGGTTTTATTTCCATTTTCTTCCCAATCTGTGACTGTGTTTTTAATGGAATTCATTTGTTTGTTAGATGCTATATTGCAGAACATGTTATAGGTTGTTTCTTGTAGAGATCTGAAGGTTCAGAATTCATCCTTGGATAGATGCTCTGTCCCAACCATCTCTTTCCACTGATTTATGCTTGGAATTCACTCATTGCTAAGTGCTCCTTGCATTTTGATATGTTTTCTCTCTATTATGTTGCCATACTTTTATAAATCCTTCTCTTTGTAATCAACTTCTACCTCACCTCTGTTCCATGGATTTCCATCACCAAAACACTCTTATTATTTGCTTGATCATTTGAATCCATTCCCAATGGACTGCCTCTTGTTCCAACCCACCAACCCTAAAAAAACCCAAAACTTTCCATTACCCACAGATCTGCCCACTGTTAAGCTTATTGAATATCCTATTGTGACATATTTTCGAGAGATCCCTCTCAGGTTGGAAGGGGAATTTTCCAATCAAAAGTGGTTTGAGGCTATCTCAGAATTTACTTGCATGCAACCCAAGTTAAGTCCAAGTGACAAAATTTATTTCATTTAAAATGTGCTAAGGCTTGGCTCTATTATAGCCTAGAACCAACTTTTGCGACAACAAGGGTGACCAAAAATATTGTATATTCCTCTATGGCCCTTTTCTCAGAGTAAGTATCCCACCAGTCCTTAACATGGGGGATGACCTTGAGGAGTGCAAAAGTAATATTTTCCCTATCAAAAAAATTGCGGATCGAAAAATACCCTTTGAGTAGATTCATCCATTTATCTACAACATCTGCATCTATCAGTCCTTCAAATAATGGAATATCAAAATTTACTTGTACCTTGAAGGGGGTTACATGGTTTCTTGATGAAGATGCGTCTCCTATGGGTAGCCACCAAAGGATCTGTGCAAATATGTCCATCATTTCGTTCCTTTGTCGCACAAGGAATTCCTCGAGAAATAGTTTAAAAGGATCTCTTGCTCCCTAATATTTCTTCTCATACCGCATGGGTTGTTTTCGGGCTCGACGTAGTCGATCTTGAAAAGAATCGACTGGTTTGAGTCCCAACTTCTTGTACCCAGATCTTTTCGGGGGCATGCACGAAGAAAAATAAATGAAGAGCAGACCACTCTGATACCACTGATCCAAATTATGAGTGGAATGAAATGAATAACAGATTGAATACAATAACACAAAGATACATATAACAACAACATATATCCAGTGAACAACAACTTCTACTGAATAAATAAAATAGGCTAGAATTGTAAAATTGCATAACTGAAAACAACTTGCTCTAATGGTGGTATCTATCTCTAAGAAGATATGTGGATGTTACGTGCATCCATATGAGAAGAATGATTACAATGAGGCTCTGGAGGAATTTTTAACATTATTCATGAATGCCAAAACCCTAGACATCCAAAAACCTAACCTTAGGAGATGAAACGCCAAAATTTATGTGGGCCCCGATGGGTAAGTGTTATACATTATTTTGGTCACCCCGGTGATTAGAGTCACTTATAGTCTGATTATGGGAATTCCTACCTCATAAGATGGTATATTATTATGAAGATTCTTGCTTGTTTGCAGATTCTTGACCGATGCACTCCTTGTTTTCAACACATACATTCTAAAAAGTATTTCAGTTGTCACAGGTTCCAATTTCATACTTTGGGGGGCATTCTGTTACACGTTATTTTGGTCACCGTAGTGATCAACTGATGATATGTGCATGACTCACTTCCATGTTCCATGAAAACACTAAAAGAGGCTTTCTCCATGAGAAAAGTGAATTATCTTTTCTTCCTTAAAAACTATGCTAAAGGAGATCGTCGCACCATATTCTATGCTTAGGGTGCAACAATGCTTTACTGTCACGTGCTCCACCAAAATGGACTAAGATGTCATCATAGGGTTCCTGTGCATAGGGTGCGACGATGCTTAAACAAGAGGAAAAGTGAAATTCATGAAGGTTCTATAAGGGCATCTTCTAGAAGATGAGGTGGCCTCCGATTGGTTTGGATCTTACTCACTTCTCTAATTTAGTGGGATCATCCTAATATCCTCATCCATCCCTCTTTCACCCTATATAAAGAAGTATATCTTATGGAAAAGGTGAAGGCATGCTTATGCATGAAGAATTCTTCTATAGATGATACTTGAGATAGCTTTTCTTTAACTCTCTAAGTCAGATTGTGGATCTTCTTCATCAAAGGCATTGGAGCAAAGGTGTGTGTGTTGAAGCAAAGATCCATTGGAAGGGACCTTGCAACATCAAGGCATGGGTTGTATTCTCCACTTTCATTTAATATAATGCAACAATACATTTCTTCCCTATAAAGGTGTCTTTACTTTTATTATGTAACTCTTTGATCTTATACATAGAATTCATTGGAATATATATATCGTTGTTCTCTCTCTTTGTTGGTTTTTTCTTCTTAAATAGGTTTACCATCCCACAAATCCAAATACGGAGTGACAAGGATGACACTAGCGAGGATCAAATGCCATTTAAAAGGTATGTCATTTGTCCCTCTCTAAACTAGTTTACATGACAATGAAGTATAAGGTGAAGTTTATATTCTGCCCTGTTTTGTTCTAGCTTCTTGTTGAAGTTAGGGAGATCATTTTGTGTCTGCACTTACCTATTTATCCAATAAACAAATTGGAGACCATACTGGGGAACAAATTTGTTTGGTTTTTTCTCCTTATTTTCTTTTAGCTTGCCTACATTTGGGAAATTTCATTCTCTAAGTCTGTGGGTGATCCATCTTGACTCCTTGGTTTTGAAAGTTCATTGAGAAAATTTGCCCTCCTTTCAAATTTTACTTATATTCAGACATCATCGCACCCTTCTTGTGTGAACCAGAGCGACGATGCCACACTATGTCTTTCTTTTAGCCTACGACGATCCTTCATCATCACACTATACTCTTCTGCAACCTGCGACGATTCCTGTATAAAGTTTTTGGAGTGACAGTCAATTTTTCCTCTTTGCCCAGATTTGTCATTATTTCTTGGGGTGAATTTTTAGTCCCAGTGAATGATTATTTGCAGCTTGGTTTGCATATTTTAGCCATGTTTTCTTTGTTTTATCTTGTTTTATTTTTAAATATTTGATCTCTTCCTTTGAGTGTCTTTCTGTTAAAAAACATTGTTTTTCTCTAGAATTATTTAGTGGAAGAACTTCTTTTTCTTTTATTGAATAGTTTGTGTTAGTAACATTTCTTGTCCGGAGCACAAGAGTATTCAAGTCTGCAAGTCGCAGGAGAAGCGCACGATTGTAGCACAAAAAAATCTCGTTTCCAGCTTCCAAGCGAGTAATCGAATAAAATTATATTGATGACGGTCCAGATTCATCTGTAGGAGAAGATCGGCGGCCGGCGGAAGATCGCGGATAGCAGAGTTGCACCAAAATTAGTGCAAATAGATCGTGCCCATATTGTATGCAGGGAATAATAGTAGCCGTCCATCCAAAGGATGCGTGGCATGAGATCCATTCACATCGGCCTTTCGGCAGTCGCGAGTTCAAAGGGTGAAGGTTTTATGTCATTGAACATTTCAAAACCCCGAACCTAGAAAGCGCCGAAAGTTAGGCCCGTGATATCACGGAGCATTCTCATCCATCCATCCAAAAAGGTCACCTGGCAACCGATTGAGCCATATTGGCATTTCGTTCATCACGACCCCAAGTCGCAAGGAGAAGCTCCATCATATTCCCGATGCGCGAGGTGCCGAGAGCGTCCATGAATTGGGCCCACGATATCACCGAGTGAGTTTAAGGACCGTCAGATCTCAGAGGAACACGTGGTACCAGATTGAGCCATCCTGGCATTTCTCTCATCGCGATTTCAAAAAGTAGGAATTAGCTCCTTCCCATTCGCGAACGCCGAAAGCGCCTTGGGAATAAGCACATGATCACAACCCGTGGTCACTTGGGGAAATAAAGGAGCTGTGTAAAGAAGGCCAAAGGCACCGAATTCAGTTACAGAGGGAATCATCGCGGTCTCCAGGCGCCATCGGATCCGATCTCAATACTGTTTCTCGCTTGGAGTAAATGAAGGCAAGAACGGGTGGTTGAAACCTCCTTTCACTCGTTAAGTGTGAGGTATGGATGGTCTGGCAAGCGGTCTACTCGAAGGGGTCCTGTGTACTGATTTTTCTAAAGAATCCATGCCGAAGTCCTCGATTAGACAGAGAAGTCTGCACAGGCCATTTTGGCCTTTAATGTTTCAGCTACCTCCCCTGCAAAGGCCACACGAAGTTAAGGAGACATCTGACGAAGGACTTATGCCCGAAGATTGATTGAAGAAATGCTACACCTTGGAGGGCGAGCATGCCTCTGTTGGGAAAATTTGCCTAAGTATATGTACTCATTTTTTGCATTTTTTCAATGATTGATGGTTGAGCAAAGCTCCCGATTGTAAAGTTTTGATGAAGCGCTGGTCGCTCTGGTTAATGTGCAAGGCATTTGAGACTTCTTACTTTATGGATGTCAGCTTCTTTTCCATCTCTTTGTTTACTGTGTTAGAACAACTCGGAATTGGAGGATCCAGTCGAGTTGTAGCTATTATAGGATGATGTAGGTTGGATCACTGTAACAGTTACATTGTTTCTAATCGGCTCCTATGATTTTCTTAGCACTGAACGACTCGGAATTGGAAGATCCAATCGAGTCACCCTTCAGCTCCTTGAAGCTCTAGACCAAGAGGATCTTGGCTCTTGAGTTTTTCATTATCAATCTTCCGAAGGCCTGTCACCCGAGGCAGTCTTGCTCACCCTTCTCACAAGTCTTCCATGTACCACCCTTTAATCATCTATTGACGGAAGTTGGATCAAGACCTCCCTTGCTTTCTAGATACCAGGCCCAGTTTCCTGAGTTAAAGTTGTATATTCTTGAGTATTTATCCATTCGATCACCCATTCAAAACTATTGTGACATAAAACTAATGGGTGTTGGGCTCTGCTCCTGTAAGCAATCCAAGAGTGACTTCTGACGCTAACATTTTTGGCGTCGTTGTCAGGGACGAAGTTGAAAATTTTCCCTGGGATTGGACGACATTGAGCCTCTGATTCTGAAGGTGCATCGGGTATCAGAGCCTTTGAAGATTGCTACTGTGCACCTGGCGACTCCATTGTGACAACTCCACTGTGGTGAGCCTACCGTGTTAATTGTGGCATTTAGAGGTAGACACACGCGGTCTCATCCACAACTGCCTCTAGCTACACTTGAAACTGATCGAGAGGTGGTTCTCAGGAAAGGAAAGGCCCCTGAAGAAGAAGCTTCCACTACTGAACCAGGTAATCCGCCATCTCCTTCTGTAGGAACTCCATTTTCTCCTCCTCAGTTTCTTAATAGACCTCTTTCTGGGGTTTCCTGTTTCCTGAATTTTGGGAGTGTTCCTGCTGAGTTTTCCCCTCTTGGTCTGGGATTGGAGGGAGAAATCCTTGTCACTCCCCTCTCCTATAAAGTTGTACCTCAGTGTATACCTAGGAATACAAAATATTTCCCCACTCCTATCTCTACTACTCCTATGCAAAGAGGAGCACCTGCTGACTTGAGCTTGTTAGCCTTCTCCTTAAATCCCCTCTTGTTTCTCACTCCACTTCGAGACTCATTCCTAGTAGCCCCTTCGCGAACTCCTTATCCTCCAAGCTCTTCTCCACCTAATATTCCTATGGCTGGTGCTAATCCCGTTCTGAATAGAATGGATGCCATAGTCACTGCCAGATATGCTCCCTTAATACTACCCCATCCTATGAATCCTCTCCCTGCTGGAGACTACTTGAAGTATATGCCCAAGTTTACTGGGGAAGGAGACATAACTATGGAAGAGCACCTGGCTTCTTTCTACAGTTACGCAGACAACCTCAACATTTAAAATGACGATGTCTGGATGAGAGTCTTCGTCAAGAGCCTGGATGGCGAGGTGAGGAAATGGTTTAGAGGATTGGCCCCCGGATCTATTGTTGGGATCGAAGCCCTGGATAGTGCTTCCCTGAGGCAGTGGGGAGATAGGAAGGATTTCATGTACTACATGACAAAGTTCAGGTCTTTGAAGAATATGGATGGAGAGTCTGTCTCTGACTTCTCCAAAAGATTCAATAAGATGTATAGTAAAATTCCTGCCGAAATAAAGCCTTCAGAAGCCTCAGCCAAGATTTCTTATGCTAGTGCCTTTGGCCCCGATTTCTGTCTCTTATTGAGAGAAAGAAGAGCCACCTCCTTAGCTCAAATGCAATATGCATCCATAGAGGTGGAATCCAATGTATTAGCAGCTGATAGACTGAGGAACAAGGCTGATGCAGATAGAAGAAAGGGAAGATCTGAAGCCTTAACTTCTGGCCCGACGGTGCCCCACCCTCAAGTGGATGAACTGACCAAGATGGTGAGGTATCTGTCTGTAGAGATGGAGAGAATGAAGGTGGAGGGGAGGCAAGCGTACAAGGGCCCTCCAAATGCCAAAAACAAAGGAGGTTTTAGGAGGCCAAACAATTTTACTCCCCCAAATGTGCAAAGAGAGAAGGGAAGAGACAGAGAAGACCAGAAGATTCAGGCCCATTTTCAAAATAATTTTGTGGCCAAGGGGGAAGAAAGGGAAACAGATGATCTTGATCCTGAAATCCATTGCTTCGGGGACACTCCTCCTCTTCCTCATCTCACTCAATCAACATATGAGGAGTCTCTCGTGGACAGTCAGCTGAATGAGCTGAGCAAGGGAGACAAGGCTAGTGGCAACCAAGGTAGGTATGACCTGAGGTCTAAGAAAAAGACAGTAGCACCTGATGTTCCTGAGCATTCCACTAGAACAGAGACACCTACTAATGAAGCAACGAATAGTCACATAGGTAAGGAGAACCAACCCCTCTCTCCCATAGTCCAGAGTCATATCCCCGAAATAAGAGAAATCCCAAAGCTCTCATCTTCTTTTAATTTCGAGCATGAAATTCAAAAAATCAGAATCCCTGTGCCCCTAACCGAATTGATTGAACATGAAGGATTCAAGAAACGCTTCTCTGAGATTTTACAGTCTAAGGTCTCAAGCCTTCCCACGGACTCCATCAATTTGCAATATGAAGAGCCTGCGGTTATTCTAGGTCCTATGGTAGAAGACATGAATGACTCATCCCCTCCCTTCTACACTTCCCTGAATATACATGACAAAGTACTGCACAATTGCTTGATGGATTTGGGGGCTTCTCACAAACTCATGCCGAAGACTGTCATGGAAGAGTTAGGTCTATAAGTCACCCAAGCCTATCATGACCTCTATTCATTTGACTCCAGAAAAGTTCAGTGTCTAGGAGTTATCAAAGACCTGGTTATGACCTTGTTTCAGCTGCCGATGAAAAGTGTGGTCATGGATATTGTAGTGGCTGATGTTCCCCCCAAGTTCGGTATGTTATTATCAAGATCTTGGATAAGAATACTGGGGGGAACTTTGCAGATGGACCTCACATATGCTACTATCCCAGTGTTTGGAGGAGAACATAGGAGGCTATACAGGGAAACCCAACTGGCCTATATAATCAGTGATGAGACCAACCCTACCAATCATCCCATTTTTGCCTTAGACACTGATTTAGGTTCTATTTTACTACAACTCACCCATGCTCTCGAGCCCCCTCTTAAGCTCAGAAATAATCCCACCACTTCCCATAAGTTTCCTCTCTCCATCACTCCCATCTAGAAAATGTTCTTTGATGGAGCCTCTTCTAGGGAAGGTGCTGGTGTTGGGGTGGTTTTTGTGTCACCTGCTCAGGAAACCATATCTCTTTCATACAAACTAGAATTTGAAGCTACCAACAATGTGGAAGAGTATGAAGCTCTTGTCCTGGGGTTAAGAGCCGCAAGGGAAATGGGAATTCAGGAAGTAGCAGTGTTCAGAGATGCAGAGTTGGTGGTCCAACAGATCAAAAGTTCTTATCAGACTAAGCATCCTCGACTCAGGAGCTACAGAAATGAGGTGTGGGACCTAGTTGACAGTTTCTTCATGGCATTTAACATTTCTTTTGTCCCAAGAGAGAAGAACACAGTGGAAGATTCCTTGGCTACATCAGCGAGCAATTTCAAAGTACCTTTGCCACCCAAATTCAGATATGATGTAGAAGTAAAATATAGGCCCTCCATACCTAACAATGTCAAGCATTGGAGGGTGTTCGAGGATGATCTTGAGGTCAAAAGATTCTTGGAGACCGTTGAAGAATTTTCAAAGATGCATATTGACCAAGACTCTATCTCTGAAGAAGAGCTTGATGAGGATAGTTTTCTGAATAAGATTGCAGAGCGTAACATTGTGCAGCTACCCAGCAATCATATTCCAAGAGGACTGGTCCCTTTGGAAAGGATTTTTGATAGAAATGATGTGTCATTAAAGGGGGAGATCTCAGAAGATGATGCTGATACAATTCAGTGCAACATTGGCACTAAGAGTGAGCCCAAGTTGGTCAAATTGTCAAGAAGACTGACAACGGAGCAGAGGACTGAATATGTTAGACTATTGAGAGAGTTCACTGATGTGTTTTCTTGGACCTACAAAGACCTCAAAACATATGACATTTCTGTCATCGAGCATAAAATCCCAGTAAAAGAGGAGGCAAAGCCATTTAGGAAGAATCTAAGACAGATTAATCCTATGCTACTGCATATTATGGAAAGGGAAGTAAAGAAGATCCTACAGGCCCAGATCATCATACCACTGAGATATTCAGAGTGGGTGGCCAACTTGGTACCAGTAAGGAAGAAAAATGGAGAGATCTGACTATGTGTAGACTTCAGAAACCTGAACAGGAGCTCGCAAAAGGATAATTACCCCTTACCAAAGATGGAACATATACTGCAGAGGGTAACAGGAGCATCTAGGATGTCCATGATTGATGGTTTCTCTGGCTACAATCAAGTCTCTGTTCTACCTGAGGACAGAGAAAAAACAAAATTTACCACTCCATGGGGGACATTCATGTATGCCAAGATGCCGTTTGGATTAATGAATGCAGGGGCCACATTTCAGCGTGCCATGGACATAGCTTTCGTTGGGGAAAAGGATAAATTTGTGGTCGTCTATCTGTATGACATCACAGTGTTTTCAAAATCTGATAAGGAACACTGTTGTCATCTCAGGAAGGTCTTCCTGAAATGTAGGAGTTTTGGCATTTCATTAAACCCTAAGAAATCTATGTTCACCATGCAGGAGGGAAAGTTACTAGGCCACATAGTATCAGCGAAAGGAGTCAGGATTGACCCTAG
Source organism: Picea engelmannii (assembly GCA_009831015.1). Taxonomy (NCBI): domain Eukaryota; kingdom Viridiplantae; phylum Streptophyta; class Pinopsida; order Pinales; family Pinaceae; genus Picea; species Picea engelmannii. The sequence goes on from ML804065.1 coordinate 57,048, forward strand.
CAGAGTTGAGGCGATAAAAACCTTATCAGTCCCGAGGTCTAAGAAGGAGGTCCAATCCTTCCTTGGTAAGATTAATTTTCCGAGGAGGTTTGTGCCTAACTTTGTTGAGGAGGTAAAACTTATAACAACCATGTTAAGGAAAGGAAATGAAGTGAGGTGGACTTCTGAATCGCGAAACTCCTTTGAGAAAATAAAGAAGGCCCTGACTAAAGCCCCTGTTCTTATTAGTCTCGACTACTCAAAAGATTTCCTTATTTTCTCTTTTGCCTCACCTGACACGGTGGCTGTTGTTTTATTACAGACAAATGCGATTGGGCTAGAGCAGCCTATTGCTTATTTCAGCCAAGCATTGAGGGATGTCGAAGTCAGGTATGACACTATGGAGAAGCAGGCCTACACACTGGTAAAGGCCCTCAAGGCATTTAGAATCTAAGTCCTACAGTAAAAAATCATAGCTTATGTCCCCTCAGTTGCTGTTAAAGACATTCTTATTCAGCCTGACATAGACGGGAGGAGGAGTAAGTGGATAGCCAAGATTCTGGAGTTTGACCTGGAAATAAAGCCTACCAAATTGATCAAAGGTGAAGGTTTAGCCAAGTTGTTGGCTGAAGCCAATTTCCAGGCTTTGGGAATAAGTTTCATCAATGAATGCTCAGGAATTCAGCAGGGTCGGCTGTCTGACATGGACCCTCAAAGGGAGCCCCCATTGGCTCAATGTCCTTGGTATAAGGATGTCATGTACTTTCTGAAAGAGTTGCAGCCTCCAGACGGCCTGCAAAGAAACAAAGAAAGAGCTATGAAGCTCAAGGCAGTCAGATATTGCCTGATCGATCAAATTTTATACTAGAAAGACCCCCTGGGGGTGCTTTTAAAATGCATGAGTTCACAAGAGGCCGATATGATCATGGCTGAATTTCACAATGGCCTATGTGGAGGGCACCAGTTCTGGAAGGCCACAGCCCACAAAATTCTCAGAGCCGGGTACTATTGGCCCACCTTGTTCGCCGATGTCCATAGAGGAGTTAGAGCCTATATCCAATGCCAAAGATTTGCAGGAAAACAACAGCTCAAGTATCTACCTTTACAGCCTATAGTTGTTTCGGGACCTTTCTAGCAATGGGGCCTAGATTTTATTGGAGAAATCCACCCTGCTTCCAGTGGGTAGCACAGATGGATCCTGACTGCCACAGATTTCTTTACCAAGTGGATTGAAGCTATCCCCACCAGGAATGCTTCCCACAAGGTAATTATTGGATTCTTGGAAGACCTCATCACAAGATTCGGTTGCCCAAAAAATATTGTTACATATAATGCAACCTCATTCAAGGCCGAACCGTTGGTCAAGTTCTGTGAGCAATTTGGAATCAAGTTGATTCACTCCACTCCGTACTATCCCCAGGGAAATGGTTTAGCAGAATCCTCCAACAAAAGTCTCATAAGGATCATCAAAATATTATTGGAGGACAACAAAAGGGCTTGGAATTCAAAGCTAAAATTATCCCTATGGGCTGATTGGGTGACTACAAAGAGATCTATAGGCATCTCCCCTTTCCAGTTAGTTTACGGAGCAAAAGTTGTCTTCCCTTCTCAGCTAGCCATTCCCATAGCGAAATTCTTCCAGGATTATCAAGAAGAGCCCAATGACATGGTCAGAAGGATTCATCAACTGGTAGAAGTCCAGCAGGCCAGAGAACAGGTAATGATCAGAATTCAGCACCATCAACAGGTGATCAAGCAAGTTTTTGATAAAAAGGCCAAGAAGGAGGAGTTCCAGATAGGAGACCTGGTACTGAAATGGGATGCTCCTAAGCAGGACAAGGGAAAACATGGCAAATTTGAAGCCCTGTGGATCGGGCTTTTCAAAATCTCTGAGTTTTTCTCAAATAACACGTACAGATTGAAAGATTTGGAAGGCGAAGAAGTTTTCAGCAGCCCAGTAAATGGGCATTTTCTTAAAAAATGTTTTATCTGAGCCTTCGATGACTCCTGTGTTTTGTAAATATTTTCTTTCTATTCTTCGTTTTTACTTTTATTGTTTCGACTTAGTAAACGACTCCATAGCCCAAAAGCAAGGCACTGGAACTGCAAAATATGTCCTTAGAGCATCACAGGATGACTCTATCCCCCATGTAGCCTAATGTTAGTAACATTTCTTGTCCGGAGCACAAGAGTATTCAAGTTTGCAAGTTGTAGGAGAAGTGCCTGAGCGCAGCATAGAAAAATCTCTTTTCCAGCTTCCAAGAGAGTAATCGAATAAAATTATATTGACGACGGTCCAGATTCATCCGTAGGAGCAGATCAGCGGCTGTCAGTCATTTCGAACATTTCGAAACCCCGAACCCCGAAAGCGTCGAAAGTTAGGCCCGCCATATCATGGAGCATTCTCAGCCGTCCATCCAAAGAGGACACCTGGCGGCCGATTGAGCCATCTCGGCGTTTCGTTCACTGCGACCCCAAGTCGCAAGGAGAAGCTCCGTCATATTCCCGATGCACGAAGTTCTAGGAGCGTCCATGACTCGGGCCCACGATATCACCGAGTGAGTTTCAGGACCGTCAGATCTCAGAGGGACGCGTGGCACCAGATTGGGCCGTCCCGGCGTTTCTCTCATCGCGATTTCAAAAAGCAGGGATTAGCTCCTTCCCATTCGCGAACGCCGAACACGCCTTGGGAATAAGCACATGGTCACATCCCTTGGTCACTTGGGGAAAGAAAGGATCTATGTAAAGAAGGTCAAAGGCGTCGAATTCAGTTACAAAGGGAATCATCGTGGTCTCCAGGTGCCATCAGATCCGATCTCAATACTGTTTCTCGCTTGGAGTAAATGAAGGAAAGAACGGGTGGTTGAAACCTCCTTTCACTCGTTAAGTGTGAGGTATGGATGGTCTGGCAAGTGGTCTGCTCGAAGGGGTCCTGTGTACTGATTTTTCCAAAGAAGTCATGCCGAAGTCCTCGATTAGACAAAGAATTCTGCACATGCCATTTTTTCCTTTAATGTTTCAGCTAGCTCCCTTGCAAAGGCCACGCGAAGTTAAGGAGATGTATGACGAAGGACTTCCACCCGAAGATTGATTGAAGAAACGCTATGCCTTGGAGGGTGAGCGCACCTCTGTTGGGAAAATCTGCCTAAGTATATGTACTCATTTTTTTCATTTTTGCAATGATCGATGGTTGAGCAAAGCTCCTGATTGTAAAGTTTTGATGAAGTGTTGGTCGCTTTGGTTAATGCGCAAGGCATTTGAGACTTCTTAATTTATGGATGTCAACTTATTTTCCATCTCTTTGTTTACTGTGTTATAACAGCTCAGAACTGGAGGATCCAGTCGAGTTGTAGCTGTTATAGGATGATGTAGGTTGGATCACTATAACAGTTGCATTGTTTCTAATCGGCTCTTGTGATTTTCTTAGCACTGAATGACTCGGAATTGGAAGATCCAGTCGAGTCACCCTTCAACTCCTTGAAGCTCTAGACCAAGAGGATCTTGGCTCTTGAGTTTTTCATCATCAAGCTTCCGAAGGCCTGTCGCCCGAGGCAGTCTTGCTCACACTTCTCACAAGTCTTCCATCTACTACCCTTTAATCATCTACTGACAGAAGTTGGATCAAGACCTCCCTTGATTTCTACATACCAGGCCCAATTTCCTGAGTTAAAGCTGTATCTTCTTGAGTCTTTATCCATTCGATCACCCATTCAAAACTATTGTGACATAAAACTGATGGGTGTTGGGCTCTGCTCCTGCAAGCAATCCAGGAGTGACTTCTGACGCTAACAGTTTGTGTTAAAAGAGAAAATTGATTTGGGTTGCTTTGTTTTTAGAGTGATTTTCTATTGATTTTAGCTATATTTGAAAAAAAAATATTAATTTCTTGCTTTGCATTATATTGGGGGCCTCCTTGCATTTGAAGTAGCGAAATTGCACGGTTTTTGGAATTTTTGATCTTGAATCTTAAAAAATACTCCAAGAATTGTGTATTGGTGTACAGTCTCTTTGGCTCATTTCTTGAAGATCTTGATATTGATGAGTTTAATAAAATTTTGGGACATTGTGCATCTGGGAATGATAAACATTTTCTCCTTCTTGTAGTATAGCTTTCATCGAAGTGAAGTATTTTCATTCTCATTTCTTTGCATTGTTTAGAGTCGGTCAAAACATCATTTAGTCCACACCATTTTCCTCTTGAGTAAACAAAAACCTTAAAATAAAGTTCTTATAAAAATTGATTAGACATTTTATATTTTCTGGTAGAAAACCTACATTAGCTTAGGGTGTAGGGATTTGGAATAAGTGTGAAAGATAACTTTCCAAATATTTCAACAAACATAGAATCTTGTGCTAGCGAGAAGTAAATCCACTTATTACATTTTTTCATGGGAATCCCTTCTAACGCAAGGGCCAATCATGAGGTCACATTAGGGCCGATAGAGTTACTCACCCTACTTTGTTGGTCTTAGTGTAGATATTGCGCGTATTATTGGGGGTCACTTGAGAATAAAATCATGTGTGAACCTTCTCGAGATGATTTCGGGATTAGATACCCTACCCTTGCACGTGTATCAGACTGTTGACTTATTCCCCAGGAATCACCGTCATAATTGGTAACCTTAGTAGCCTATATCTTAAGGGTCTTTACACAAGGTGATTGTGGAGGGGCAAGTCTTCACGGTACTTGGAATTGACATTGGCCAAACTCACTTAGGCTCCTTGGAGGGTATACCCATGTTTATATGTGGGATCTTTCTCCAGGACGTAAGTTCGTTAAGCAGGTTTTCAATGCAAATTTTCCACCTACTCTATCTTACCCCCTTCTTACATTGTCCTCGTGACATTGGATTTCATCACCAACTAGTGCATTCATTGTGAGAAGTTTTTGTTTTCTTGCTTACTTCCTAGATTTTTGGCGTGTGTTGTTTATTTTCCCTAGAAAACTCTAGGTTGGATCTATGTTTAATGGCGTCAGTTCCTAGAACGACCAATGAAACAACCCCTACTCCAGGGGAACCTTTTGTTTTTCCTTCTTACAGAAACGTTGGTCCTCCTTAAATCATTACTTTGATCCTTCCAGATCTCACAATTGGATTGTTAGTATGGTTGTTATCCACTCTGGTAATCTTGAATGTAGCAAGTGCTTCAGTTGTAAGCACTTCCCCCGAAGAACATCAACCTCATGTTGATCCTTCGCCTTCTTCGCCAGTAAGATCTTCTTCGCCTTATTCACTTGCAATTTATTCTTCCATTTCATATTCTTCGTTGAGTGAAATCTCTAAAGAAAGTAACTCAGTGGATAATAATAAGAAGAAAAGGAAGATTAAAAAGAAGAAAAATAAGCAAGGGTCCAAACTTCCAAACACTACCAGACATGTTGGACAAAAACCAGTTACTGATAATCATCCTGGGAGTGTTGATGATGCCAAGATCACCCAAAAAACCCGTAAGCCCAAGTACCCTTGTAGGATTTGTAAGGGTAGCCATATTCTTAAGGATTTCCTTAGTCTATCCAAGATTATAAAAGCATGGTCTACACATCTTCTCCAACCCATGTCATCACCCTCTGATCACCATGATGATGGCCTCCCGTCAACTAGCTAGGATACCGTTGGGAAGAAGAAAAGTAGAGTCAAGTTCACATGTCTTTTATGTGGAGGGAGTCATCAAATTCACCTTTTCCCTTGTATGGACAAAGCCTCGAAATTACTTGAATACATGACTGTTTCCCAGCCTCAACTTTCGGCTGATTACCACAGGCTTAATATCAACCCACCTGTAGTTGATGGAATGATCAATTCAGTCCCTTCGTCGATCAATCAGGTTGATCAGCTAGTCAATCTAGTCACGTCCTTATTTGAACCAGTTGAAAAAGTGGTCGATACGATAACATCCTCAGTCGATACCACTCTCCCATTAGACAGTGAAACCCAAGTGGTCGATATGTTTCCATCCGTCGACCCCAGTATCCCCTTTGAGAATGCAACCCAAGTGGTCAATATGATCTTGTCATCGGTCAATCCTACTCTCCCGCTAGAGAGTAGGATCCCTTGGTGTGGGAATAAGCACATGGTCACATCCCTTGGTCACTTGGGGAAAGAAAGGAGCTGTGTAAAGAAGGCCAAAGGCATCGAATTCAGTTACAAAGGGAATCATTGTGGTCTCCAGGTGCCATCAGATCCGATCTCAATACTGTTTCTCGCTTGGAGTAAATGAAGGAAAGAACAGGTGGTTGAAACCTCCTTTCACTCGTTAAGTGTGAGGTATGGATGGTCTGGCAAGTGGTCTGCTCGAAGGGGTCCTGTGTACTGATTTTTCCAAAGAAGTCATGCCGAAGTCCTCGATTAGATAGAGAATTCTGCACATGCCATTTTTTCCTTTAATGTTTCAGCTACCTCCCTTGCAAAGGCCACGCGAAGTTAAGGAGACGTCTGATGAAGGACTTCCACCCGAAGATTGATTGAAGAAACGCTATGCCTTGGAGGGTGAGCGCGCCTCTGTTGGGAAAATCTGCCTAAGTATATGTACTCATTTTTTGCATTTTTGCAATGATCGATGGTTGAGCAAAGCTCCTGATTGTAAAGTTTTGATGAAGTGTTGGTCGCTTTGGTTAATGCGCAAGTCATTTGAGACTTCTTAATTTATGGATGTCAACTTGTTTTCCATCTCTTTGTTTACTGTGTTAGAACAACTCAGAATTGGAGGATCCAGTCGAGTTGTAGCTGTTATAGGATGATGTAGGTTGGATCACTATAACAGTTGCATTGTTTCTAATCAGCTCTTGTGATTTTCTTAGCACTGAATGACTCGGAATTGGAATATCTAGTCGAGTCACCCTTCAACTCCTTGAAGCTCTAGACCAAGAGGATCTTGGCTCTTGAGTTTTTCATCATCAAGCTTCCGAAGGCCTGTCGCCCGAGGCAGTCTTGCTCACCCTTCTCACAAGTCTTCCATCTACTACCCTTTAATCATATACTGACAGAAGTTGGATCAAGACCTCCCTTGCTTTCTACATACCAGGCCCAATTTCCTGAGTTAAAGCTGTATCTTCTTGAGTCTTTATCCATTCTATCACCCATTCAAAACTATCGTGACATAAAACTGATGGGCGTTGGGCTCTGCTCCTGCAAGCAATCCAGGAGTAACTTCTGACGCTAACAGTTTGTGTTAAAAGAGAAAATTGATTTGGGTTGCTTTGTTTTTAGAGTGATTTTCTATTGATTTTAGCTATATTTGAAAAAAAAATATTAATTTCTTGCTTTGCATTATATTGGGGGCCTCCTTGCATTTGAAGTAGCGAAATTGCACGGTTTTTGGAATTTTTGATCTTGAATCTTAAAAAATACTCCAAGAATTGTGTATTGGTGTACAGTCTCTTTGGCTCATTTCTTGAAGATCTTGATATTGATGAGTTTAATAAAATTTTGGGACATTGTGCATCTGGGAATGATAAACATTTTCTCCTTCTTGTAGTATAGCTTTCATCGAAGTGAAGTATTTTCATTCTCATTTCTTTGCATTGTTTAGAGTCGGTCAAAACATCATTTAGTCCACACCATTTTCCTCTTGAGTAAACAAAAACCTTAAAATAAAGTTCTTATAAAAATTGATTAGACATTTTATATTTTCTGGTAGAAAACCTACATTAGCTTAGGGTGTAGGGATTTGGAATAAGTGTGAAAGATAACTTTCCAAATATTTCAACAAACATAGAATCCTGTGCTAGCGAGAAGTAAATCCACTTATTACATTTTTCGTGGGAATCCCTTCTAACGCAAGGGCCAATCATGAGGTCACATTAGGGCCGATAGAGTTACTCACCCTGCTTTGTTGGTCTTAGTGTAGATATTGCGCATATTATTGGGGGTCACTTGAGAATAAAATCATGTGTGAACCTTCTCGAGATGATTTTGGGATTAGATACCCTACCCTTGCACGTGTATCAGACTGTTGACTTATTCCCCAGGAATCACCGTCGTAATTGGTAACCTTAGTAGCCTATATCTTAAGGGTCTTTACACAAGGTGATTGTGGAGGCGCAAGTCTTCATGGTACCTGGAATTGACATTGGCCAAACTCACTTAGGCTCCTTGGAGGGTATACCCATGTTTATATGTGGGATATTGCACCAGGACGTAAGTTCGTTAAGCAGGTTTTCAATGCAAATTTTCCACCTACTCTATCTTACCCCCTTCTTACATTGTCCTCGTGACATTGGATTTCATCACCGACTAGTGCGTTCATTGTGAGAAGTTTTTGTTTGCTTGCTTACTTCCTAGATTTTTGGCGTGTGTTGTTTATTTTCCCTAGAAAACTCTAGGTTGGATCTATGTTTAATGGCGTCAGTTCCTAGAACGAACAATGAAACAACCCCTACTCCAGGGGAACCTTTTGTTTTTCCTTCTTACAGAAACATTGGTCCTCCTTAAATCATTACTTTGATCCTTCCAGATCTCACAATTGGATTGTTAGTATGGTTGTTTTCCACTCTGGTAATCTTGAATGTAGCAAGTGCTTCAGTTGTAAGAACTTCCCCCCAAGAACATCAACCTCATGTTGATCCTTCGCCTTCTTCGCCAGTAAGATCTTCTTCGCCTTATTCACTTGCAATTTATTCTTCCATTTCATATTCTTCGTTGAGTGAAATCTCTAAAGAAAGTAACTCAGTGGATAATAATAAGAAGAAAAGGAAGATTAAAAAGAAGAAAAATAAGCAAGGGTCCAAACTTCCAAACACTACCAGACATGTTGGACAAAAACCAGTTACTGATAATCATCCTGGGAGTGTTGATGATGCCAAGATCACCCAAAAAACCCGTAAGCCCAAGTAACCTTGTAGGATTTGTAAGGGTAGCCATATTCTTAAGGATTTCCTTAGTCTATCCAAGGTTATAAAAGCATGGTCTACACATCTTCTCCAACCCATGTCATCACCCTCTGATCACCATGATGATGACCTCCCGTCAACTAGCTAGGATACCGTTGGGAAGAAGAAAAGTAGAGTCAAGTTCACATGTCTTTTATGTGGAGGGAGTCATCAAATTCACCTTTTCCCTTGTATGGACAAAGCCTCAAAATTACTTGAAGACATGATTGTTTCCCAGCCTCAACTTTCGGCTGATTACCACAGGCTTAATATCAACCCACCTGTAGTTGATGGAATGATCAATTCAGTCCCTTCGTCGGTCAATCAGGTTGATCAGCTAGTCAATCTAGTCACGTCCTTATTTGAACCAGTTGACAAAGTGGTCGATACAATAACATCCTCAGTCGATACCACTCTCCCATTAGACAGTGAAACCCAAGTGGTCGATATGTTTCCATCTGTCGACCCCAGTATCCCCTTTGAGAATGCAACCCAAGTGGTCAATATGATCTTGTCATCGGTCGATCCTACTCTCCCGCTAGAGAGTAAACCTGATACTACCCACATTTTTATCATTGGTACAAAATCTACCATGCTAAAGGGTATTCCTCCATCTCCCATGGAACCCCCTCCAAGTAATGAGGCCATACTTTTTGATTGGGGTGTGCTAACCAGACCTCATCTTCCCTCTCACATTCCTTTCAAGATTACCATATAGGTTTGTGGTTGGGACATTCCTAAGATGCTAATAGATGAAGGTTTGTCTGTTAGTATTTTTTCCTCTATTACTTGGCAAGATTTGGGTTATCTTCAACTTGTGCCGGTTACGCAGAATCTGTTAGATTTTAACAGAAGAACTAATCAACCTTTAGGGACCCTTCCTCAGTTTCTCGTAACTTTGGGAGGGAAAAATGTCTTTATTAACGTCATGGTAGTCCAAGACCCCTTGGATTTAGATTTATTGCTTGGGCGATATTATGTCTATGCCAGAAAAGATATTGTGTCCACTCTTTTTCGTGTGATATATTTCCATCACGATGGAAGAATTGTGACTATTGATCAAATTTTGTTCATTGGCCCTGGCTTTCCATCAACTCAATGAATTCCCTAAACAGTTCTTATATGAAGACAATATATCCCCCACCGTAGGTCAATTATGTAGCGTTGTCTCCCATGCCTTCAGCTTCCAATGAAGATGAGCCTCTCACTGTACACTCAGTCTCTTACAAATTAGATATGATAGTTGACATGGTGATCTCTTCGATAAGGCTTTTAGAGCCTGACCTCCTTACCCCTGTCGTGACCCTCCACATGTGGTCCTTCCAGAGTATGTTTCTTCCATCAAGTGAAGATCTCTTGGAATCCATGACTGAGTTTTGTCCCTTGACATGGTATCCTTCTAGAGCATTGTCCTCTTGGAAGCCATGATCAAGAAAAAGAGTTTGAGCATCATTTTATGATTTCAATCTCGTTAAAAAATGAAACCAGTTATGAGGATCGTTTTGCGTCTGTGTGGAAACCTCATTAAAAAATAAAACAATCCATCCTGAGAATAGTTATTTTTCTATGTCAATATTGTTAAAAGATGAAGTAGATTTTTTCCCCTCTCTTTGATTGAGTGGAGTACTTCGTTATGTATAGTATTTGAAGCTTCATTTCGTCTGCATGTGCTATTAGATGAAACAAATATTGGGAGGCAATTCTTAAAGCCTCTGGACTTCATGATGGAGTTAAGCCACTATATTTTAAGCTAGGGACAAACATAGTTTCCTCTGGTTCAAGCTTGTGTAAAAATGAAACTAGGTCCAAGCATAGTTTTGTTTAGTTTTAATCTTATGTAAAAATAAAATCTATCTCAAGCATAGTTTTGTTTTGTTTTAAGATTATGTAAAAATGAAAACAATCCCGAGCTTAGTATTTTTTCTTTCTCGTGCTCGTAAATCAATGAGAATGTAATCGAGTAAACTTTTATCACTTTTTTGGACTCGTAAAGCTAATATGTAAAAGGAACCCCCTGGAGTTCCATTTAAGCTATTTTCAAGCTCCCTAAACATGAAAAGATAGCCGAGTGACCTTGTTCTTTTCATGCTCATAAAAGTACTTGAAGAAAACGTCTGATGAGTGGTGGATTATATATTTTTCGGTCTCGTCAAAATAACTCACGAAAAAGGACATTTTGGAGTTTTCTTTAAGTTTTTTTCAGACTCTCTAAACATGAAAAAACCCCGAGTTTTCTTTCTTTGGACTCATAAAACAAGCATAGAAAGGCCCATATGGGACCAAACCACTCTTTCCTAGGGTTCGTTAAAAATACTCTGAGGGACTCATTCGAAGGATGAGCTTACATTACAAGAATATGTTATCCTCCTCAATCTTGTGTAAAAATAAATAGGTACTCACCAGAAATGGTGGGGGAATATTGAGAAATAAATGTGTATATGTATTTTTGTTAGTGGCAGTAAAGTCGCTCTTGAACATGACACCCCCCTTCATCACTATATCTGGGTTGGGAAATCCATTTGTCTCTCGTTTGACCATACAAAAAGTCCATATGTTGGGTCCTCCTTGATTCAATGTTGCTAAGACAATTTTCGTGCCATTCATATGTTCAAGAGAAGTCCGACCTAAACAAGCCTTCTATAGAGTCGACCATCTGCAGTTCTAAAATTTCTACCATGTTGGCCTTCCCTGAGTTAGTTCTGAATCACTTCATACTGTGATCTACTTCAAATTTGTTACATATTTCGTGTCATTGATGGAGGATACATTAAGGCCTTGCTATGACGAGTCTTTTCTTGTCGACTTCAACTCATTATCCAGGAACAAGACTTAGAAATCATTTAGTACCTTGGAGCCTGCATGCCTCAATGGTAGGTTTTCTCGCTTTCAACAATGGGTTCATATCATTTCCCCCTAATTGGAAGATTCCATCGAGTGTTCGAATTCAACTCATTGATTCACATTCGTTGGATTGTACTAGAGTACCTTGGGAGTCATTGACATCAATGGTGATTTTCCTTGCACTTGTTAATGGTTTTCATTAATGACCGATAATCAAGTGGTTTATACCATGTTTGAATTCGACACCTATAATCACATGGCTAGATTCATACTTTAGGACGATGGAAATGAATACCCTGGATCTCACCATATCGCTCCAGGTTGTGAAAAAGTATTCATGAGTTTGTACTGACACATTGATCCACTATGTATGTCTCGTGGCTATGTTCGAATTTGAATTCTTTAAAGAACATAGATCCACAATGTATTTCTTGTGGCTATGTTGAATCATGATGACATGGATCCACAGTGTATTTTTAGTGGTCATGACTCACTTGAAAATTATGATTAGAGTTACTTGTAGTTTGAGTCAGGGAATGCCTACCTCAAAAGATGGTATATTATTATGCATATGCTTGATTGTTTGTAGATTACCGACCAATGCGCTCCTTGTTTTCGACACATACATTCTACAAAGTATTTTATATATCACATGTTCCAACTTCATTCTTTGAGGGGAATTATGTTACACATTATTTTGGTCACCTCGGTGATCAACTAATGATATGTGCATGACACACTTCCATGTTCCCTAAAAACACTAAAAGAGACTTTCTCCATGAGAAAAGTGAATTATCTTTTCTTCCTTAAAAACTATGTTAAAGGAGATCGTCGCACCCTATTCTATTCTTAGGGTGAAACGATGTTTGATCATCGCATGCCGCACCAAACTGGACTGCGATGTCATCGCCGACTACCTGTGCATAGGGTGCGATGGTGCTTAAAAAAGAGGAAAAGTGAAATTCACGAAGGTTCTAGAAGGGAATATTCTAGAAGATGAGGTGGCCTTCGATTGGCTTGGATCTTACTCACTTCTATAATTTAGTGGGATCATCCTAATCTCCTCATACATCCCTCTTTCACCCTATATAGGGAGGGATCTCTTATGGAAAATGTGAAGGCTTTCTTATGCATGAATAATTCTGTTATAGATTATACTTGAGATAGCTTTTCTTTAGCTCTCTAAGTCAGATAGCAGATCTTCTTCATCAAAGGAATTGGAGAAAAGGTGTGTGTGTTGAAGCAAAGATCCATTGGAAGGGACCTTGCAACATCAAGGCATGGGTTGTATTCTCCACTTTCATTTAATATAATGCAATAATACATTTCTTCCCTATAAAGTTGTCCTTACTTTTATTGTATAACTCCTTAATCTTATACATAGAATTCATTGGAATATATATATCGTCGTTCTCTATATTTGTTGGTTTTTTATTCTTAAATAGGTTCACCATCCCATAAATCCAAATATGGAGTGACAAGGATGACACTAGAGAGGATCAAACATCATTTAAAAGCTATGTCATTTGTCCCTCTCTAAACTAGTTTACATGATAATGAATTCTAAGCTGAAGTTTATATTCTGCCATGTTTTGTTCTAGCTTCTTGTTGAAGTTAGGGAGATTAGGGAGATGACATGGATCCACGGTATATTTTTAGTGGCCATGAATCACTTGACACTTATGATTAGAGTCACTTGTAGTCTGAGTATGGGAATGCCTACCTGAGAAGATGGTATATTATTATGAAGATGCTTGATTGTTTGCAGATTCCTGACCGATACACTCCTTGTTTTCGACACACAAATTCTAAAAAGTATTTCATGTATCATAGGTTCCAAATTCATACTTTGGGGGGAATTATGTTACACATTATTTTGGTCATCCCAGTGATCAAATGACGGTATGTGCATGACTCACTTCCATGTTCCCTGAAAACACTAAAAGAGATTTTATCCATGAGAAAAGTGAATTATATTTTCTTCCTTAAAAACTATGTTAAAGGAGATCGTTGAACCATGCTCTATTCTTGGGGTTCAACGATTCTTGATCATCGCATATTGCGATTTCATATCAATATACCTATGCATAGGGTGCAACGATTCTTAAACAAGAGGAAAAGTGAAATTCACGAAGGTTCTAGAAGGTCATCTTCTAGAAGATGAGGTGGTCTCCGATCGGTTTGGATCTTACTCACTTTTCTGATATAGTGGGATCATCCCAATATCCTCATCCATCCCTCTTTCACCCTATATAAAGAGGGATATCTTATGGAAAAGGTGAAGGCTTTCTTATGCATGAAGAATTCTTCTATAGATTATACTTGAGATAGCTTTCCTTTAGCTCTCTAAGTCAGATTGTGAATCTTCTTCATCAAAGTCATTGGAGCAAAGGTGTGTGTGTTGAATCAAAGATCCATTGGAAGGGACCTTGCAGCATCATGGCATGGTTTGTATTCTCCACTTTCATTTAATATAATTCAACAATACATTTCTTCCCTATAAAGGTGTATTTACTTGTATTGTATAACTCCTTGATATTATACATAGAATTCATTGGAATATATATATATCATTGTTCTCTCTCTTTGTTGGTTTGTTCTTCTTAAATAGGTTCACCATCGCACAAATCCAAATATGGAGTGACAAGGACTACACTAGCAAGGATCAAACATCATTTAAAAGGTATGTCATTTGTCCCTCTATAAACTAGTTTACATGACAATGAAGTCTAACGTGAAGTTTATATTCTGCCCTATTTTGTTCTAGCTTACTATTGAAGTTAGGGATATTAGGGAGATGACATGGATCCACAATGTATTTTTAGTGGCCATGACTCACTTGAAACTTATGATTAGAGTCACTTATAGTGTGAGTATGGAAATTTCTACCTCAGAAGATGGTATATTATTATGCATATGCTTGATTGTTTGCAGATTCTCTACCGATGCACTCCTTGTTTTCGACACATACATTCTAAAATGTATTTCAGTTGTCATAGGTTCCAACTTCATACTTTGGGGGGAATTATATTACACATTATTTTGGTCACCCCAGTGATCAACTAATGATATGTGCATGACTCACTTCCATGTTCCCTGAAAACACTAAAAGAGACTTTCTCCATGAGAAAAGTGAATTATATTTTCTTCCTTAAAAACCATGTTAAATGAGATCGTCGCACCGTATTTTATTCTTAGGGTGCAACGATTCTTGATCGTCACATGCTAAGCCAAAATGGACTACGACATCATTGCCGACTACCTGTGCATAGGGTGCGCCTATGCTTAAACAAGAGGGAAAGTGAAATTCACGAAGGTTCTAGAAAGGCATCTTCTAGAATATGAGGTGGCCTTCGATCGGTTTGGATATTACTCACTTCTCTAATTTAGTGGTATCATCCTAATCTCCTAATCCATCCCTCTTTTATCCTATATAAAGAGGGATATCTTATGGAAAAGGCAAAGGCTTTCTTATGCATGAAGAATTCTGCTATAGATTATACTTGAGATAGCTTTGCTTTAGCTCTCTATGTCAGATTGTGGATCTTTTTCATCAAAGGCATTGGAGAAAAGGTGTGTGTGTTGAAGCAAAGAGCCATTGGAAGGGACCTTGCAACATCAAGGCATGGGTTGCATTCTCCACTTTCATTTAATATAATGCAGCAATACATTTCTTCCCTATAAAGGTGTCTTTACTTTTATTGTATAGCTCCTTGATATTATACATAGAATTCATTGGAATATATATATCGTTGTTCTCTCTCTTTGTTGGTTTGTGATTCTTAAACAGGTTCACCATCCCACAAATCCAAATATGGAGTGACAAGGATGACACTAGCAAGGATCAAACATCATTTAAAAGGTATGTCATTTGTCCCTCTATAAACTAGTTTACATGACAATGAAGTCTAAGGTGAAGTTTATATTCTTCCATGTTTTGTTCTAGCTTCCTGTTGAAGTTAGGGAGATTAGGGAGATGGCATGGATCCATAGTGTATTTTTAGTGGCCATGACTCACTTGAAACTTATGATTATATTCACTTGTAGTCTGAGTATGGGAATGCCTATCTGAGAAGATGGTATATTATTATGCAGATGCTTGATAGTTTGTAGGTTCTCGACCGATGCGCTCCTTGTTTTCGACACACACATTCTAAAAAGTATTTTAGTTGTCACAGGTTCCAAATTTATACTTTGGGGGCATTCTTTTACACATTATTTTGGTCACCCCAGTGATCCATTGACGATATGTGCATGAATCACTTCCATGTTCCTTGAAAGCACTAAAAGAGACTTTCTCCATGAGAAAAGTGAATTATCTTTTCTTCCTTAAAAAATATGTTAAAGGATATCATCACACCCTGTTCTATGCTTGGGGTGTGACGATGATTGATCGTCACATGTTGCACCAAACTGGTTTGCGACGTCATCACATAAATCCTTTGCATAGGGTGCGATAATGCTTAAACAAGAGGAAACGTGAAATTCATGAAGGTTCTAGAAGGGAATCTTCTAGAATATGAGGTGGCCTCCGATCTGTTTGGATATTACTCAATTCTTTTATTTAGTGGGATCATCCTAATCTTCTCATCCATCCCTCGTTCACCCTATATAAAGAGGGATCTCTTATGGAAAAGGCAAAGGATTTCTTATGCATGAATAATTTTGCTATAGATTATACTTGAGATAGCTTTGCTTTAACACTCTAAGTTAGATTGCAGATCTTCTTCATCAAAGGCATTGGAGTAAAGGTGTGTGTGTGTTGAAGCAAATAGCCATTGGAAGGGACCTTGCAGCATCAAGGCATGGGTTGTATTCTCTACTTTCATTTAATATAACACAACAATACATTTCTTCCCTATAAAGGTGTATTTAATTTTATTGTATAACTCCTTGATATTATACATAGAATTCATTGGAATATATATATTGTTGTTCTCTCTTTGTTGTTTTGGGCTTCTTAAACAAGTTCACCATCCCACAAATCCAAATATGGAGAGACAAGGATGACACTAGAGAGGATAAAATGTCATTTAAAAGGTATGCCATTTGTCCCTCTCTAAACTAGTTTACATGACAATGAAGTCTAAGGTGGAGTTTATATTCTTCCATGTTTTGTTCTAGATTCCTATTGAAGTTAGGGAGATTAGTTTGTGTCTGCACTCACTGATTTGTCTGATAACAATAATTTTGTACCCCAACTTCCCGGGGTTGTAACGTTTGCATATGACCTATGTTTTAGGCATGTGATAGCCCATTTGAAAGTGATTTTCGATAACAACACATTGAGCCACCAAACGCTAACTTTATCTACAGTTTGACTATGGAAAGATAAAAAAACATTGTTTAGGGCCCCAAAACGGCCCTGGAAGTACAAAAAGATGTACTGACATGAACATTTCCAAAATAAGCCAGTTGGAATAGGTGGGTGACCACCAATATGCACCTAGATGTTTTGTAGGGATTCATGATAGCCTTGTAAGTGTAGAACCCACAATTACAAAGAAATGTCATCATTACAGAGAAACATGTTGAACTAAAAATTGTCAAGAGGAGCTAGTTGGAATAGGTGGGTGGACACCAATATCCACCTGGATCACATAGCACGCCAAAATACCACACCATATACCCCACAAAAAATGGAGTTGCCAAGAGAATGAACATAACGTTGATGGATAAGGAAAGGATCATGCTCACTAGTTCTGGGATCACATAATAATTTTGGGTGGAGGCAATCGACACTATAATATATCTGGTGAATGTGTCTCCTTTGTATGTGTTAGTTGACACAAATCCACATGAGGTATGGTCGGGTAAGAATCCTTCAGTTGCACATATCAAATTATTTGTTCATGATGCATTTTTGCATGTTCCCAAGGAAAAGAGGAGCAAGCTGGACAAGAAGGAAGTTAAATGTATTTTCATTGGGTACAAAGAAGGAATGAAAGGAAATAAGCTCTGGGATCCTGCATCAAGGAGAAAATTGTATAGTTGATATGTGGTATTCAAAGAAGTCGGAGGTAAGTCCATCCCTGAAGAAGTTGTTCGGACCAAGAATAATCCTGAGACGATGCGGTTTGAACTGAGAAATGAAGAAAATGATTCAGATGATTTGAATGAATCTGAGGAAGAGGTGTAACAATAGACCCTGGTGGTAAGGATGTTAGAAAGAGTAGGAAAACCAAACGAAAGGTATATTCCACCCAAATTTTGTTCTACATTTGTGCTAAATTCCATCGATGATGATCCCAAGTTATTCGGTGAGGAAGTTGACTCAACAAAGGGTAAAATCTAGAAGGACTCCATGGTCGTAGAGATGGAATCCTTGCATAAGAATGAGGCATGAGATTTAGTCAAGTTACCTAGTGGAAGAAATATTGTTGGTAGAAAATGGGTATTCAAGAATAATATGAATGCCGTAGGAGAATTCAATAATTTCAAAGCTCAACTGGTAGATAAATTTTATTCCCAAGTCGAGGGAGTCGACTTCAGTGATATTGTTTCCCCTTTTGCAAAACTAACTTCCATTAGAGTACTAATTTCTCTGGCTGCAACATTCGATCTGGAAATAGAACAGATGGATGTGAAGACAATGTTCCTACATGGGGACCTGGAAGAATACATCTACATGAAACAACCTAAAGGAATTTTAGTAAAGAGAAATAAAGAGTTGGTGTACAAACTGAAAAAATCCCTCTACGGTCTAAATAAATCACCAAGGATGTGGTACCAGAAGTTCGACACATACATCCTTAGTTTGAGATTTGTGAGAAGAAAAGTTGATCATTGCATATATTCCAAGGAATAATGTGGGATTTTAATATATGTAGCTTTGTATATCGATGAAATGTTTCTTATTGGAAACAACATGGATGCAATAAAGGAGGTGAAGAAAAAACTATCCTCCAAGTTTGACATGAAGGATCTTGGTGCAACTAACTTCATTCTAGGAATGGATATTAACATAGATCGAGCCACTAGAAATATCTGGTTGAATCATACGAAGTATATTGAAACAGTTCTGAAATGGGTCAACATGCAAGATTGAAAACCCGTGAAGGTGCCAATTCCTATGGGAGAAATGCTTACTACTAAATAATGTCCAAAGACACATGAATAAATAGAGTACATGGCACGTGTTCCATATTCAAGTATTGTTGGTAGTCTAATGTATGTGATGGCCTACACTCGACCAGATATTGCTTATGTAGTGGGAGTGTTGAGTAGGTACATATCGACACCTAGAAAGGAGCACTTGATTGATGTCAAGATAATATTCAAGTATTTGTGTGGCATGAAGAACTATGCTATATGATACCAAGGAAGACCTGGAGGTGACAATGGTAAATTAAATGTACATGGATTTGTCGATGCCAATTGGGCTGGAGATCTGGATAGACAGAGGTCGACCAACATATATGTCTTCAAGATGTTTAGTGGAGAAACAAACTGGATGGGTAAGCGATAGGAAGTCATATCCTTGTCAAAAAAATAAGTTTATTACATGGAGGCCACTCATGGAAGCAAACAAGCGGTATGGATGCAAAGGTTGTGTTCAAGAATTAGGTTTGAGAAGAGAGTTATGAAGGTAAGTTGTGATAGTCAAAGTGAAATATTTTTGGCAAAGAACCCTACTTATCATTCGAAGACTATGCACATTAATGTACAATACCATTTCATAAGAGACATGGTGGAAAGTAACAAGGTGCTACTAGAGAAAGTAGACATGTTGGAAAACATAACAGACTCATTGACCAAGTTTGTCAGTGTTGTAAATTTCTCTTGGTGCAGAGAGGAAATGGGAATTGATGCCCTAGGTATATGAATGAAATTTCAATAATATCTTGTTTCAAAAAATAATACAACAAGTGGGAGAATGTTGGGTTGTTATATTCTTTGCAGTGAAAGTCGAAGTCGAAGTAGATCAACAACAAGTCAAAGGTCGAGGTGAATCGACTGAGTAAATTTGAAGTCAAAGGTTGAGGCAGTTTGACATGGTAAAGGCATCGAAAACAAGTCAAAGAGGTAAACCAACATGAGGTTGGTAGGTGGACGTATGGCAGCCGACTGAAAACTGAATGAAGGTCGAATGGTAGTCAATTGGTAATACAACTTGGAGTCGACTATAACATAATCCCAAGATTTGCGATATTTGTAGCCAATGATCTGCATGGATCTGTAACCATTTTTGGGTGCCAATTATTTAGGGTTTTTCTTATTGTAAAGTATATAAAGAGGCGTTTTGTAAGGCCTTAAAGGCTAATGAATGAATGAATGAATCGTAGGATAGCCAGTCTTTAGATAAATCTTTAGATGTAGCTTGTTGTTCATGCAGATGTAAGTTAGATTGGATATAGGGTTGTTCTTGCGTAGGAAATAGGGTATGATGTCGACTGTGTCTTAGATTTGGACCAACGTTAGACATGTTACCTTTTATTCAGATATAATAAGACAACAAGAGATCAAAACTCTAAAGTAATGTTGGTTTTCCCGGTTTGTGTTTCTAGGGTAAAATATTTGTGTACTGTGTGATTGCTTTGTCATTTATGTTCTTGATTAAATTGTTCTTATCCTATGGTAGGTTTAGTGTGGAAGTGTGTCTCATTTCCTGATAGCATCACTCTATACTTCCATGCTCGGAAGTTATCAACACCCTCAAGCTTCTCATCAAGCTTGGTACTAGGTTCCATCTTGTATTTGGATGGTAATACAATAAGAAAAATGAAAAATTTTCAAAGACAGGTTTTGAACTTACCAGAGAGTGTGCTATTCCAAGGTGAGCTTATCCAACTTCAATCTACAACTATCAAGACGTCTTGATCTAGGGTTGATGAGGAAATCCTAATTTTTCAAAATGCGAATTTTGGAATTCTTCTTGGAGGGAAAGATGTGCCCTCCCTAGGAAATCTCCTTGATGGCTTTGTCTTGACCAATGTCCTTTAGAAATTGGGAGAAGTCACGTTCTAGGGTTTTATGCAGTTGTCAACAATTTTTGCAGTCACAACACAAAATGCAGTTTTTCCAATCTTTGTCAAACTGAAAATATAAACCCAAAGAAAGATGCACTAGGGTTAGGAGATTCTTCTTATGGTATTGAATTCCCCACCGAGTTCTTATGACCTGTGAAAATGGATTCTTTCAGGTCTACTCCAATACCATTTTAAAATTTCTTTTAAGAAATTAAGTGTATTGATATTCTTTAACTTTAAGCTATTAGAACAATAATTGCATGCATAAGGATCACTGAAAGAAAGACATCAACAATATACACAATATTTATCCTAGGAAACCATTTTGTGGGAGAAAACCCAACAAATATTCTTCAATATATATTCATCAACAAGTAAGACATATCTCTCAATAGAGATCTCACCAAACAAAATATAATTAGAAGATAGACTATAAACCCTAACCATAATAGGGTAGCGCACCACTAGACCAAGATAGTCCTCCAGGAGATAACCAAAACCCTTCACCAGAACACCCTTACTCTGTAGTTGTGTCTCCTCCTCAGACTTGTGCAATTTTCCTTGTGTGAGAGAGCTTGTGTTGTGTGTGCTTCAAGTGAGGCACCTAGCCTCTTATAAATACAAGTTGAGCCACCCTTTAATTAGGTCATGGACGACTTCTATACTTTACCCTTTCTAATTTACATTTGACTTTTACAAAGGCACAATAGGGCCGACTTTACAAATATAACATAATATTATTCTTTAGGGTTTTGTCTTGGTCTAACACAATATTGATACAATAAGAATATCTTCCAAATATTCTCAAACTTCAACATTCATCACTGTGTAATTAATGTTGTAGTAGATTGATGTTGTAATCTATGAACATTTCTATGTGAGATCGATAAAGAAGACTCTCTTGGAATAGTTTTCCCCTTATGGGTTTTTCCAGGGGCATTGTCCAGAAATTTTCTATGTCAAATGTGGTGAATGTGTCTGATGTTCATTTATATTTCTGTTGCTATATTTTCTAGATATTAGGCATTTTGTGTTTCTTCTAATAAAGTACAGTGGTTTATTGAAGTCTTTATTCGAGGTTTAAATCTGATTTGTGACTAAGTGTTTGTGTAATATATTTTTGACACCTCCTTATTGAGTTTGAGTATATTCTATAGTGTCACCCATATTTTTTCTTGTAGCCTTTTCTTTCATCAAGTCTTGAGTAGGATTGTTTGTATCTGAAAATTTTTCATTGGTGATAGGAACACCTTTTTCTTCATATCCTCATCATCCTTTGTGAGATCAATGATATTGGGAGGTTTGGAAGTTGTTGGATTCTTTTCTTGTTCCTTTTTACTGTTCTCCTCCTTCTCCATGTTTATCTTCTCAATCTCTACCTTTTCTTTCTCTTCCTCCTAAGATTTTCTATGTTTCTCTGATAACTCTTCCTCACCTTG
Source organism: Picea engelmannii (assembly GCA_009831015.1). NCBI lineage: Eukaryota > Viridiplantae > Streptophyta > Pinopsida > Pinales > Pinaceae > Picea > Picea engelmannii. The sequence continues at coordinate 79,145 of ML804065.1, forward strand.
GTTCTGTTATTTTATGTCTTGTTTATCCTTTTCTTCTCATTCTTTCCTTATTTATTCCAATATATATTTATTTTTCTTCTCCTACTCAACCTCAATTATTTGCTTGACCAACAACATCTTGTTCTTGTTTCTTATTAACTTATTCTTCCTCCTTATTTCGTTTCTCTTGTTCTTTGATAATTCTTTCTTGTTCAACTCTCATGGCCTGTTTCTCTCATTCTGCATTCATTCTCTCTTCTTCATATTTTTTTCCCTCTTCAACTTCTTTGTTTCAGGAAACCCCTTTACTCACAATCTTTATTTTCTCATCTAATGTCAGGGATGAAAAAACAAACACATTTGTATGCACCTTTATTTTTTCCACTTCTTTCCAATCTTGTGAATTTTTTATAAAAATATCTTCCTACCATTTATGTGTGCATATGGACAACTAATAGATACCTACTATTCATGGTTATGAACTAATCCTTTATAATCATGTTTCCTTAAGCTTCTAGTCATGAACCTATATTCCAACTATATTTGACCCTATTGTTTAGCATGATTAATATCCCTCACAGTATAATATCCTGTCTAAAATTTATAATGGATAAAAGTTTTCTTCTTATAATTAACTAATTTAGTATTTAAACCTTGCATGATACACTGGTAACACATTTCCCCAACCACAATTCTATCAGGGACATAGGCAGGTAGAAGATGTGGTGGGAAAGTGGCTCCATATATTCTAAGGTACGTGTTATTTTCTTCCAGATACCACTTACGAATATAAGAAATAACTTTCTTATACTATTTAGATAGTTGAGGGAACTCTTTCCCAAATACGCCATTATACAGGCGTGCTATAAAGAAGTCACATATCTAGGAATATGATCTCACATATTTGTTTTCCCATAACATATTAAAATATACATGTACGGGTGGTTCATAGATTTGTTAGTTAAGTGATTATCTTAGGAAAGTATTGTAAGCACATAATGCATCAAGAAATAAAGAAACCATGTGAAATGAAGAAACAACACATGGTTTAGGATTCTGCAGTTGTCCAATTCTAATGTTGAGATGCTTTTATATAATTTCCCCTAGTTAAATATCTTCCCCTGCATAACAAGGGTATAAGATAGAGGTATTAAAGCTTGATTTAACTATGAAAACTCACACATATTGTCTCATATTCTTGGATTCTTCCTCCAATCCTTTCTAAATCAAGGTCATTCAAAATCATTTTAGGATTCATCAAGGAGCCTCTTCATGTGTTATGCCTTTGTCTACTTGGAAGAATTTAGGTTCTATTAACATTATTCAACCAATAACTAAGTTGTGGTAATTTTAATCTTGACTATATGAACTTGATCTAGGTGAATATCGATGGTCACCTACCTATTCCACTGGCTCAAAGAACAATTTTCATTTTGGCAATTTTTCCTAGTTTTTTGGGTCCTAAAATTCTGGGGCCATTTTGAGGCCCTAAACACCATTTTTGAAAGTGGTACAATAGAATAATACAATTTAGTGAGATTTTGATGGAAACATGTGTTGTCCTCATACATTTATTTCCAATGAGCTATCGTGCACCTAAAATGAAGATCGTATGCAAAAGTTATGACCCCTGGAAGTTGATTTACCAACTTACCCCGTCAGGGCCCACATGCCTTTTAGAGATTCATCTCCTAGGGTTAGGTTTTTGGATGTTTTGGGTTTTATAATTTATGATTTATTTTAAAAGGCCTTTGGAGCCTAATTGTAACCATATTCTTGCGAATGAGTGTAGTCGTCACATCTCTTCTCAGAGATAAGCTACCACCATTCGAGCAATTTTGTTTAAGTTTGCATTTTTATAGTTTCAACATATTAAATTTATTAATAGAAGTCAAATTTTATTGTATCTATGTGTATTTATTTTCTATAAATATGTTTTCCTTTTCCTTTCATTAATAAATATATATCAGTGGTATCAGAGTAGTCTTCTCTTTATTTGTTTCTATGTGCATGTCCCCAACAAGGTCAGGATATGAGGAGTTGGGAATCAAAGTCATTAATCCCTTTCAATATTGTCCCCGCCGATCACGACGGCATCCCATGGCGGAAGAAACGAGAGGTGATGGAGAAATAGATCATTTTCAATTGTTGCTCGAGGAATCCCTCGTGCAACAAAGGAACGAGATGATGTATAACTTTGCATTGATCCTTCAAAGACTGCCAATGGTTGACACATCTTCATCAAGAAGCCATGTCACCCCCTTCAAGGTACAACTCAATTTTGATATCACCTCATTTCAAGGCCATATAGATGCAGATACTGTAGATAAATGGTTGAATCTACTAGAAGGGTATTTTTCGGTCCATAATTTTTTCGATAGAGAAAATATTACCTTTTTTCTCCTTATGGTTGTCCCCCATGTCAAGGATTGGTGGGAAACTTACTGTGAGCAAAGGGCCACTGAGGAATCTGCAATATTTGCAGTCGACCCCACTTGGGATTCTTTCAGGGATGCTATTAAGGAAAAATACTACCCTGTTGGAAGCTATGATGACCAGTATACAATATGGACCACACTACGACAAGAAAGGGACCAGACAGTACCATATTTCACAAATATATTTCATACCTTGCGCACCAAGATGGGTATCAAGGACTTTGAACAAAAATGTGTGCTCAAGTACTGTGATTGTGTGCATATATACATCCAAACATAAATGAATTTTATGGACATCTCATCATTAGTTGAAGCATATTGATATGATTCTGAAATCAAATAGAAATTTAAATAGAAGAAACAAGATTTTGGATCTACAAATTCCTCACAATAGAAGCAGGGAAAAGGAAGCCACAACCCATAGAAAAAATGACGTACCTCCTTAGGACAACTAGTGCAAGCCTAAAAAAAGAAGAGTAATGAGAAGATGAAGAAAGCCACTGGGAAGTGGTGTGAATTCGATAAAATACCCTGACATAACATCAATGAATGTTGCTCGAAGCATTCATTTGTGGCCAAGATGAAAGCCTCAGATTCAAAGGCAGGTTCCAACTTTGAATTAGATCTAGACAAAGGGAAGTGGATCATTGAAATATAACTCAGTTCCACAGTCTCTACCACCAAGGTCCATTCAAGTGAACTAGAGGAAGGTGAATGCCTTTTTCACTCGTAGATGTGGGTGAAGGGTGGTCCATTTCATTTAATTATTGATAGAAGAAGTCAAAATAAACTAATCTCAATAGAGGTAATAAAGTGGTTGAACTTGCTGATGACACCACACCTGCATCCCTACACCATCAGGTGGCTTTGCTAAGGAAGAGACCGTGGTGTGATCCAACAATGTCATCTTCCCTACATAATCAAGCCCTTCAAGTATGAGGTATTGCTTGATATTCCCCCCCTTGAAGTTTGTGATTTTGTTTTAGGCCAACCATGTTTGTGAAAAATGGCATATTGTATATGAGTCTAGACCTCGCAGTGTTATTATTACTTTGGGTAGACAATTTTACAGGATACCAAAGGTAGGTTCACCTACCGATATTTATTTGATCTCTGCTAAGCAATGCAGGAAGCTGATTTCCCAGAAAAGGAAAATTTTCTTCTTCATGATTCACTCTCAAAGTGAATAGAAGGTTGAAACCACATACATGTCCTCTGCACAGGGCCTCTCCATGTAGTAGAAGAAAGTGGAAAAGGTCATGGAAGAATATAAAGGAATCTTCTCCTCACCCACCATGGTGCCACAAAAATGTCAGGTCAAACATTCATTCGATCTAACCCTCAGTGCACCTCTACCCAATGGGCCATTCTGTCGCTACTCTCTAATAGAAAATGATGAAATTAAGTGACATATATAAGAGTTTCTTCAAAAGGGGCACATTTTACCCAACTCCTCACCCTGCGAGATCCCAATTGTACTTGTACAGAATAAATATGGGACTTGGCGACTCTACATTGATTACAGGGCCCTAAAAACTATCATAGTCAGGAAACGATACCAAATTTCATGAATTAATGACCTTCTTGACCAACTCAAGGGAGACAAGTTTTTAAGCAAGATTGACCTGAATTCTGGCTACCACTAGGTCCCAATAGAATATATTGATGTATGGAAGACTTCTTTCAAGTCCAAAGAAGGTCTTTTTGAATGGCTAGTCATGCCTTTGGTTTGAAAAATGCTCCAACAACTTTCATAAGATTGATGGATGATATATTGTGGACCCTCACCAATTATTTTTTGGTGGTATAACTAGATGACATCCTCAATAAATTGGAAAGAACACTTGAAGAATATTCAACAGGTCTTTCACACTATGCGACAACACAAGTTATATACTAACTTGGAAAAATGCTCTTTTGGAATGAACAGAGTCCAATACCTAGAATACATTATTGATAATCATGGTGTGCATGTGGATCTAGCCAAGATCCATGTCATTCGTGACTTTCCAACCCCGAACACACTAACTAATATTTGAATTTTCTTAGTAATTTCCAACTTCTATTGCAGGTTCGTGTTGGGATTCTTCCATATTTCATGGGCCCTCAACAAGTGACCAAGGGTGGTGGTAAGGAAAATTTCATGTGGGGGAAGTCACAACAATAAGCATTCAATGATTTTAAGCATCACTTGTGCTCATCTCCAATACTCTCTTTATTTGATATGCAACAATCTTTTGAGATTGAGACTGATGCTTTAGACGATGTTGTGGGCACAATCCTCACTCAACATGGTCATCCAATGGAATATCATAGTGAGACACTATTATATGTCATCTATAAATACCCCACCTATGAAAAATAAATGTATTCCATCGTACAATCCTATCGACAATGGAAGAACTACATTCTCGGGAAGGAGACAATCATCCACACTGATCAAAAGCCTCTACAGTTCATGAAGACACAAGGAAAATTATAGAACAAATGCCATGAAAAGTGGTCCACATAATTGCATCATTTCCATCTCAACATAAAATATAATAAAGAGAGCACTAATCATGTAATTGACTACCTCAGTCGACCTCCAGTTGTATCCTTAACCACGGTGATCCACTCCCGTGGCCATGAGGCATCCGAGTGGCCCCAACTCTACAAGAGCAATCCTAACTTCTCTACCACTTACCAGATGCTAGGAACATGAGTGATTGTCACTAACTTCCATATTCAGGATGAGTTGTTATGCCATCTGGGCCACCTCTTTATTCCTTTAAGAGAGCTTGAGAAGTTGATTTGGGAATATCACTACAGTTGGATGACAGGACATTTTGGCATGGAAAAGACCATGGTAGTACTACAGAAGAATATATATTGGATGAAACTTCGATCACACATTAATAAGTATATCAGGTCTTACACTTCCTACACCATTTCCAAACCAACCACTAAGAAGAAAGGCATATACACCCATTTCCTACTCTCGATAGGCCATGTGAATGCATCTTTATGGACAACATGTTGGAACTTCCTTCAACAAAGAAGGGAAATGATTTTTTTTTTGTGGTTGATCGGTTTTCTAAGATGGCCATCCTCACAACCTACAAGAAGAATATCATAGTGGAGGCCATTTACAATATATTTTTCGAATAGATGTGGGTACACTTAGGGATACCACATACCATTATATCATATTGGGATAACAGTTTACTCAACATATTCTAGTCCAACCTTTGGTCACTGTTGGACACCAAGATCACAAAATCCACCACCTTCCACCCCCAAACTAATGGCTAGACAAAGGTCGTCAACAAAATGATCATACATATCTTTCACATGTACAAATCCAAAAATCCGTGCACATGGGATGAGAGTCTCCCCTATGTTCTACACAAATACAACAAATCCCTTCATATCTTGACTTCCAACAGTCCCTTTTAGGTGGGGTTGGGATTTCAACCAATGGGTCCCATTGATGTCACACTACCCCTTGCATCCACACAAGAAAAATCATCCCATGCTCAATCTAAGGTTGAAAAAGCCACCAATTTTATTGAACAAATTCAACACCTCTGACAACAGGTCCATGATATTTTACATAAATCCAATGATAAGTACAAATAGTGCCATGATCAACACCTGGTGCCACACAAGTTTCAGGTGGGAGACAAGTTCTGGTTTCATTTTCAGAAAGAGTTCCTTATAGGACCCCATCAAAATATTTTTCCACTTATCTATGGGACTTACACCATCACCAAGGTTGTGGGTGACAATGCTTTTGAGATAATTATTCCCCCCTTCCTGGAACTGCACCTTGTGTTCAATGTGGAACTCCTTCGGCCATACTTCCCACCATTATTCGACACATCAAAGATTGTAGATCAGTTGAAACTGACATATATCAACCATTACTGCATGGAAAAAATATCCATTGATCAGATTAGGGACACTCACATTAAGGGCACTCAATAACAAATGATCTAACTTTATCAAGTTTTCAAAGTAGGGCAGATCCTGCACTGAGGCAAGTGGCTCACTGGGGGCCAATTTCAACAGAAGTTTCCCCATATGATGGGGACACTCAATGAAATGGATATCATTGCTTCCTTATGGGGGAGGACTGATCCGAGTGGATATTGGTGGCCACCCACCTATTCCACTAGCTCAAAGAACAATTTTCATTTTGGATTTTTTTTCCTAGTTTTTCGGGTCCTAAACTTTTCGGTCTGTTTTGAGGCCCTAAACAACATTTTTTGGGTGCGACATAGTCATGCTATAGGATTTATCCACATTATGATGGAAACATGTATATTCAGATAGTTATTTTTAGCACGCTATCGTGCACCTACAATGGAGATGATATGCAAACACTACGACCCTGGGAAGTTGATGTACCAACTTACCCCATCGGGGCCCACATGAATTTTGGGGCTTTATCTCCTAGGGTTAGTTTTTTTTATGTTTAGGGTTTTCTCATTTATGCTTTATGTTAAAAAGGCCTTTGGAGCCTCATTTTCACCATATTCTTGTGAATGAGCATAGTCGTCACATCTCTTCTCAGAGATAAACTGCCACCATTCGTGCAAGTTTGTTTTAGTGTGCATTTTTACAGTTTCATCATATTATCTTTATTAATAGAAGTCAATTTTTATTGTATATATGTGTATTTCTTTGCAATACATATGTATTCCATTTTGTTCAATTAATAAATCCAGATCAAAATTAGTATAAATTATCCACAATCTCCCCATTGAAATAGTTGGTAAGACCATTTTAGTTTATGTAGCGATTGTGAGAGCCCCAACAGACTTTCATTTTCTTCTTGGACATGATTATGTGTATGCCATAAAAATAATGGTTCTTCACTCTTTTGTGTAATTAAAATTTCACTTCAAGGATTCATCTTCACCATTAATTATCTCTCATACTGTATTTATCAACTTCATCTAACCTATAATAATGTCTTACCTTTAGTTTCTCAGACTACATATTTTTGCGTTATTTTCCTACTCCTTGGTTAGACAAACATCTTTCACACAGGAATTGTATAAAAATTCACCAATACGGAACTCCTCCCACTAGGAATAAGCCTTTTAATCCATTTAATTAATTAGTCTCAAATATTGAATATGCACCTTCTCCCTTGGGGATAACCAATCCAACTTCTACCCCCATATGCAAGAATTCTTCTTCCTCTTAGGACATGATCCTATAGGAAAGTGAAGATCTCTTAGAGGCCATGATGTATTTTTATATTCCTTAGGGAGGCATTCACCTTAGTTACCCTATCGATTTCCTCCATGGGGCTGACCACTCCACTTGTGGGCCTTTAGAATCCCTTCCCCTTAGTGATATTGATTTATGTAATTCATCCTCGAATGCCCAATTTTTCACTTGATGAGGATACTTGTTGTAAGACCCCAAGGTTGAGCCCCTACTGAATTGTAATTGTGTTTATAGGCTGGTGAGACAAGTGTTTATAAGCTGGGAGGCTTATGTGAATATTAGGCCTGAGATCCTCGATCACTTAAGGCCAGTGAGCCTATTTTTGTATATGTAATTATGCATAACATTAAAATAAAAAGCACATCACTGCATACAGACTGACCACGAAGAAAGAGTTATGGGGGACTAAGCTCCACTAGGTAAGGGAAGGGAAGGGGCTAAGAAGCTAGGGTAAAAGGGTAAGCCAAAAGGATTATGTAAATAGGAAATAATTTAATATTATTCTAAAAGGCATGTTGGAGGATAATGATTGTTATCCTAAGTTCCTCTGGGGAAAGGAATGAACTCCAAGTGGAGAGGGACGCACTCCTGGAGAGCGAGGTGTCAACCAAGACACATGAAAATTTAAGAGAACACTCTTCCCATGTAGGGGGACCTATCCCCATTCACTCACACACTCAGACACTGAGCATTCACATAGCTAGCCACTTCCTCCATTGTTGACCTTTGTAAGCTCTGAAACCTGTAAACCCCATGAATATAACCCTTTTTAATCCTGTGAAGCATCGCATGACTGCACAGTGCCTAAGACATATTGCACCCTAGCCATTTTTGTTGTTTCTTCCAATGCTTTTCTCTGGACTAGTGTGGCTTTCTATCATTACCAAAGCCCATACCCGATTTTGTTGTTGTTAATACCTTGACTAGATTGGCCTGGGAGTTGTACTGAAGAAGTAGGTTTTCAATCTTGTGAGAAACTCTCTTTAGGTGAGAGACATTGTTGGGGAAGTTATTTTACTAGAGGGATCCTCATGGTAGTTGTAGTGCTCTGGTACTTCCTACCCGACCTATTGTTGAATCCCTGGAAGGGGAGTGGGGCAGCCGAAGGACTGTCGAGAAGAGAAGGGGAACACTCCCTAGGGTGGGAAAAGCATGTGGGGAATGAAGGACTATAAGCTATGGATGTGAGTGGACTCCTGGGGACATAATCCTTCCTGGAGACTTTGTAGCCTCATCTTATCCTAGGATTCCCTTTAGCCTGGGTGGAGTTTAGGCCTTGTTTGGGGGTTTCCCACTACTGATAGATTGGAGCAGTGTGGTATAAGGCTAGGAGGTTCATGGAAGGTATACACGCAGTTGGTGGCCTTCTTAAAAAGATAAGTACTCTTTATATATGCTTAATTACATGTTTTATGCTACACATGTGTTTATTTTCTGTACGTTTCCGCATAATTTTGTGTATTTTAACAGAAAGTAGATGTTTTTTTTAATTTATTAAGTATGATATTTTCCTCAAATGAAAGTGATTCTTTATGTAAGGTGGCATGGCCCAGCCCTGGGACGGATGGTGAAGCTACATATTGGTATCATATCTTGAACAAAGAAGAATTGTAGTAGCATGCCCCGACTTGGGTGGATAGGGACGCTACAAATTGGTATCAGAGTTTGAATAGAGAAGAATTGTAGTAGCATGCCTCAACTTCGGTGGTTGGGGACGCTACAAATTGGTATCTGAGACCATGGTTTCAACACTGAACATGGATGCGCCACAAATGTTGAATTTGGAGTAAAACAATTCCATAGGGATTTGATGTACAAAGTGCCAGAGGGGTGTCGAGAGAGCTCCTTGGTGGTAATTGAAAGGTCAAAGAGGAGTGGCAGAGAAGTTATCATAACAATCATGGTTGATAGCCATAAGATTGAATTTGTGCCATAGGATCTATGCGGGGGGAGGAAGACCCTTCCCAATCATCATATCTGGAAAAGGTTCATGACAATTAACCTCCAAGTCCTTCAAACTTCATGACTTCGACAAAGTTTACATTTTGTTGAGTAGAAGGGGTCAAATCCCGAAGTTCCGAAGTCCTGGAGTGATTTTCAGCTATAGATCATCTAGGAGGAGGAGAGACATGGATTTTCCCTGAGTAGTTTGGCAGTTTGGAGTTCAGGGAAATTGGTTGAAGTGCACGCAGAATGTAATTCCTCTCGAAGTCTGAAACTCATCTGCACCGTTCGATTAACAAGGACACGTTTACACAAATCAACCATGCAAAATTTGGTAGTTTAGAGATTCAAATTTTAGGAGAACCGAGAGGTAATGTTAAGAAAATCTTCGAAGTCCCAGAGCCCCAGAGTCCTGAAGTTCCAGGAAGTAGTTGTTTGGTGGTTCAAAGTTCCTGAGAAACATGGTGATAAGTCAAGAAAATCGTCGAAACACGGAGCTATGAAGTGTTTAAGGACGGGGTATGATGTGGCATGATGACATCACGAGGGGTGATGTGGACCTCCTCTAGTCATGCCACATGTCAATAAGAATTGTACTTTTGATGACCTTGTTGGACCAATAGAAGTATGACACATGGGGGCCATGTGTCACCATATTATATGATGATAGTTGTACTACGTGGACCCTAGAAAGTTAATAGGTTCAAGAATTTGATGTTTGGAGGAACTGAGTGAATAAGTTGTTAAATATTTCGAAGCCCAAAGCTCTGGAGTACTGAAGTGATAAAGCACCAGAGAGTTCAGGAATTCGGTGTTCAGAAGAAATGGGAGAATAAGGTATGAATTTCTCTTAAGCCTGAAGCTTCAAAGCCACGAAGGACCATTGGTTCAATTTTCGGGGAAATCACAGAGTGATGAGGTAGAAACATCCAAAGTTAGAAGTTCCAAAGTCAAGAAGCACAAGAATGACGTGGTCGCTGACGTTACCTACGGTGAAGTGGGAACACTAGATGCTTTCCACGTGTCATCAATTTTCAAGCATTTCAAAGACTGTTTGGGCCAATTAGAACATGACACATGTCAGTCATGGGATTATGCCATGTGTTCGCTCCTTATTTTCTACCATGTAGCACCCCTCTGGTTTGTGGTTGTTGATGTGACTCTGAAAGTTTGGATAATTTAGCATTCGGGGGTATGCGTGTATGTTGTTGCAATATCTCTAAAGCCCAAATATCTAGAGCACCAAAGCTCTGAAGCCATGATGGATCACCAGCCCATTACTTCCTCGATTCATAGTTCGGTAGAATCACCGAGTAATGACGTACAAACCTCTGAAGTCTGAAGTTCTAAAGTCATAGAGGTGACGCAATCTATTGACGTCACCTAGGGTGACATGGATACATGGGATACATTCCATGTTTCATTGTGTTTTCAGTATTTTCAAGGGCCCTTCATGCCCAATTAAGATGTGACACGTGTCATCCATTGGATGGAGCCACGTGTACACTCTGTAACTTTTCTATGTGGAACACTGATACGTGGATGCTAACTAGACCTCAACGGTTTGTCAGTTCGTTGATCAGGTAAAAAAAGAAAGAATGAAGAGAAACCTATGAAGCATGAATTTTCAGAGAGCTTCACCAATTCATCCTTCAAAGGGATTACAAAGTACTGCAGTTAGGAACCCCAAATCCTGGAGCCCTGAAGCTCCGAAAAGGTACCCTCTAAAAGCTGGCCACTTCAACATTCAGAGAAAATGAGTGAAGAAGGAAGGAAAACTTCTAAAGGCCAAATTTCCATAGCCCCAAAGTTCCCTAGGCTCCAGATAAGTGCCTATATGATCTTGCTTGGTTACAACCTATGATCAAATGTGGTTGGGGGTTGAAGAAGAAGGGGCTAGTGCCCTAAAACTGTGTTAAAGAAGGAAAAATGGGTTAGGAAGGAAGTTGTGGGTTTCGGCTAGTTCGGAAATGCATCACAAGAGGTACTGAAGACCTGGGAACTTTATGATAGGATCTAGAAAAGATGTAAGATCCATTTATCTCAGAGAAAAGAGAGCAGCTATACAAGAAGTGCAACAGAGAAAAAACACAAGTTTTAAAGGTCCATAATTTTCTGCTCAAAGTTCAGAATTGAGCAAGCAAGAAGTCATTGGAAAGGTCTGGAATAGAAGAACATAGTTTTTCACCCATAAAAGGAGATTGATAAAAAAATATTTAGAAAATCAGAGGAAATAAGTATGATAGGTTATTGAACCAAAATGGTTCATGTTTTTATAAAATTGTTGAATCAGTTATCCTGACAAGGTTTTGTTGGTTGCACATTTTGCACAATTAAAAATAGATTGATCAGATCAGATCAACATAGAGGGAAGAGAGATGGATGATACAAGGTAGTGTATAATAAAGAATATGAAATCAAAGGGATGAATATCCTTCTGGGTATGGAAGAAACTAACTCTAATGGACATGGAGGAGGAAAGGAGGAATTCATAAATTTGGATGAGACCATAAAAAAATTGTAAATAGATGTGTAGAGCCACAAGGTTGATAATTAGAGGCTTATAAAATCCAAAGAGCAACATGAAGTCTTCAATATGAATTTAATGTAGAGCCTAGAAATAATTGAAAATAATTTGGATAAGGGGAGTGGATCCAACAAATCAGGAAGCCACATGACCCCTGAGGGAAAAGGAAGATCAAGGAGTGATAGTAGACATCACCATCACTCTCAAAGACAATCCAAAAGGAAAGCACATAGAAACTCAAGTACAAACCCTTTCAGGAAGCATAAGAGGTCTAGGGTGGATGAATTGAGAGGAGAAATGAACAATATCAAACCTCCTACCTTTGATGGAGAGCATAAGAAAGATTAAGATGATGAGACATGGTTGTTGGAATGAGAAGATATTTCCAACTGCATAATTATTCTTCTCATGTGGAAGGAAGAATTTTCTATTTATCATTCGAAAGGAAAGACATCCATGTGGTGGGATCATTTTGTGCAAGTGTAGCACATCAGAGATAAGAATGTTACATGGAAGGAATTCAAGAATCATTTTGAGAAGAAATACCTAACCAAGAGGTATTATGACAAAAAGATGAAAGATTTCTTTGAACTCAAACTAGGAAACATGACCATTGATGAGTATGAAAGAAAATTTTTGGAACTGTTGAAGTATTTCTCCTTGATCAAGGATGAGAAAATTAAGATCCATAGTTACCTGAGTGGGTTTCCATCTTTCATCAATGATAAAATTCAGTATGATGATCCTACAAATTTGGAGGAAAACATAATAAGAGACAAGTTCTTATATGATCAACATAAGGGAAAGCCTACTTTCCAAAGAAATTGGGAAGAAAAGAAGAAGTTCAATATGGAACAAAGGAAGAAGGGGAACATGTCACCCTTCTTCAGAAACAATTTGGAGGGACAACAAACCCATAGAGATCCCATAATGACTGAGATAAGTGGGAAAAGTCCAATGAAGACACCCATTCAATGTTGGGTTTGTAAAGGAGATCATTTGTATAGATATTGTCCTCACAAAAAATATAAAGTGAAGTTGTCCATAATGTACAACAAGTTGAAACAATGGAGGACATGGGAAAAAGTATTCCAAGGATCTATGCATCCCTAGACAAAAAGAAAGAAGAATTTCAATCACACATGATTGAAGTAGAAGTTATGATCAATAACCATGCCTTTACTATTTTAATAGATTCAGGAGATAGTCATAGCTATATAGATCCTAAGGTAGTGGAAAGATTGTGATT
>ML804065.1:101823-169342 GCA_009831015.1 Picea engelmannii
TGTAGTTGTGTCTCCTCCTCAGACTTGTGCAATTTTCCTTGTGTGAGAGAGCTTGTGTTGTGTGTGCTTCAAGTGAGGCACCTAGCCTCTTATAAATACAAGTTGAGCCACCCTTTAATTAGGTCATGGACGACTTCTATACTTTACCCTTTCTAATTTACATTTGACTTTTACAAAGGCACAATAGGGCCGACTTTACAAATATAACATAATATTATTCTTTAGGGTTTTGTCTTGGTCTAACACAATATTGATACAATAAGAATATCTTCCAAATATTCTCAAACTTCAACATTCATCACTGTGTAATTAATGTTGTAGTAGATTGATGTTGTAATCTATGAACATTTCTATGTGAGATCGATAAAGAAGACTCTCTTGGAATAGTTTTCCCCTTATGGGTTTTTCCAGGGGCATTGTCCAGAAATTTTCTATGTCAAATGTGGTGAATGTGTCTGATGTTCATTTATATTTCTGTTGCTATATTTTCTAGATATTAGGCATTTTGTGTTTCTTCTAATAAAGTACAGTGGTTTATTGAAGTCTTTATTCGAGGTTTAAATCTGATTTGTGACTAAGTGTTTGTGTAATATATTTTTGACACCTCCTTATTGAGTTTGAGTATATTCTATAGTGTCACCCATATTTTTTCTTGTAGCCTTTTCTTTCATCAAGTCTTGAGTAGGATTGTTTGTATCTGAAAATTTTTCATTGGTGATAGGAACACCTTTTTCTTCATATCCTCATCATCCTTTGTGAGATCAATGATATTGGGAGGTTTGGAAGTTGTTGGATTCTTTTCTTGTTCCTTTTTACTGTTCTCCTCCTTCTCCATGTTTATCTTCTCAATCTCTACCTTTTCTTTCTCTTCCTCCTAAGATTTTCTATGTTTCTCTGATAACTCTTCCTCACCTTGGTTCTGTTATTTTATGTCTTGTTTATCCTTTTCTTCTCATTCTTTCCTTATTTATTCCAATATATATTTATTTTTCTTCTCCTACTCAACCTCAATTATTTGCTTGACCAACAACATCTTGTTCTTGTTTCTTATTAACTTATTCTTCCTCCTTATTTCGTTTCTCTTGTTCTTTGATAATTCTTTCTTGTTCAACTCTCATGGCCTGTTTCTCTCATTCTGCATTCATTCTCTCTTCTTCATATTTTTTTCCCTCTTCAACTTCTTTGTTTCAGGAAACCCCTTTACTCACAATCTTTATTTTCTCATCTAATGTCAGGGATGAAAAAACAAACACATTTGTATGCACCTTTATTTTTTCCACTTCTTTCCAATCTTGTGAATTTTTTATAAAAATATCTTCCTACCATTTATGTGTGCATATGGACAACTAATAGATACCTACTATTCATGGTTATGAACTAATCCTTTATAATCATGTTTCCTTAAGCTTCTAGTCATGAACCTATATTCCAACTATATTTGACCCTATTGTTTAGCATGATTAATATCCCTCACAGTATAATATCCTGTCTAAAATTTATAATGGATAAAAGTTTTCTTCTTATAATTAACTAATTTAGTATTTAAACCTTGCATGATACACTGGTAACACATTTCCCCAACCACAATTCTATCAGGGACATAGGCAGGTAGAAGATGTGGTGGGAAAGTGGCTCCATATATTCTAAGGTACGTGTTATTTTCTTCCAGATACCACTTACGAATATAAGAAATAACTTTCTTATACTATTTAGATAGTTGAGGGAACTCTTTCCCAAATACGCCATTATACAGGCGTGCTATAAAGAAGTCACATATCTAGGAATATGATCTCACATATTTGTTTTCCCATAACATATTAAAATATACATGTACGGGTGGTTCATAGATTTGTTAGTTAAGTGATTATCTTAGGAAAGTATTGTAAGCACATAATGCATCAAGAAATAAAGAAACCATGTGAAATGAAGAAACAACACATGGTTTAGGATTCTGCAGTTGTCCAATTCTAATGTTGAGATGCTTTTATATAATTTCCCCTAGTTAAATATCTTCCCCTGCATAACAAGGGTATAAGATAGAGGTATTAAAGCTTGATTTAACTATGAAAACTCACACATATTGTCTCATATTCTTGGATTCTTCCTCCAATCCTTTCTAAATCAAGGTCATTCAAAATCATTTTAGGATTCATCAAGGAGCCTCTTCATGTGTTATGCCTTTGTCTACTTGGAAGAATTTAGGTTCTATTAACATTATTCAACCAATAACTAAGTTGTGGTAATTTTAATCTTGACTATATGAACTTGATCTAGGTGAATATCGATGGTCACCTACCTATTCCACTGGCTCAAAGAACAATTTTCATTTTGGCAATTTTTCCTAGTTTTTTGGGTCCTAAAATTCTGGGGCCATTTTGAGGCCCTAAACACCATTTTTGAAAGTGGTACAATAGAATAATACAATTTAGTGAGATTTTGATGGAAACATGTGTTGTCCTCATACATTTATTTCCAATGAGCTATCGTGCACCTAAAATGAAGATCGTATGCAAAAGTTATGACCCCTGGAAGTTGATTTACCAACTTACCCCGTCAGGGCCCACATGCCTTTTAGAGATTCATCTCCTAGGGTTAGGTTTTTGGATGTTTTGGGTTTTATAATTTATGATTTATTTTAAAAGGCCTTTGGAGCCTAATTGTAACCATATTCTTGCGAATGAGTGTAGTCGTCACATCTCTTCTCAGAGATAAGCTACCACCATTCGAGCAATTTTGTTTAAGTTTGCATTTTTATAGTTTCAACATATTAAATTTATTAATAGAAGTCAAATTTTATTGTATCTATGTGTATTTATTTTCTATAAATATGTTTTCCTTTTCCTTTCATTAATAAATATATATCAGTGGTATCAGAGTAGTCTTCTCTTTATTTGTTTCTATGTGCATGTCCCCAACAAGGTCAGGATATGAGGAGTTGGGAATCAAAGTCATTAATCCCTTTCAATATTGTCCCCGCCGATCACGACGGCATCCCATGGCGGAAGAAACGAGAGGTGATGGAGAAATAGATCATTTTCAATTGTTGCTCGAGGAATCCCTCGTGCAACAAAGGAACGAGATGATGTATAACTTTGCATTGATCCTTCAAAGACTGCCAATGGTTGACACATCTTCATCAAGAAGCCATGTCACCCCCTTCAAGGTACAACTCAATTTTGATATCACCTCATTTCAAGGCCATATAGATGCAGATACTGTAGATAAATGGTTGAATCTACTAGAAGGGTATTTTTCGGTCCATAATTTTTTCGATAGAGAAAATATTACCTTTTTTCTCCTTATGGTTGTCCCCCATGTCAAGGATTGGTGGGAAACTTACTGTGAGCAAAGGGCCACTGAGGAATCTGCAATATTTGCAGTCGACCCCACTTGGGATTCTTTCAGGGATGCTATTAAGGAAAAATACTACCCTGTTGGAAGCTATGATGACCAGTATACAATATGGACCACACTACGACAAGAAAGGGACCAGACAGTACCATATTTCACAAATATATTTCATACCTTGCGCACCAAGATGGGTATCAAGGACTTTGAACAAAAATGTGTGCTCAAGTACTGTGATTGTGTGCATATATACATCCAAACATAAATGAATTTTATGGACATCTCATCATTAGTTGAAGCATATTGATATGATTCTGAAATCAAATAGAAATTTAAATAGAAGAAACAAGATTTTGGATCTACAAATTCCTCACAATAGAAGCAGGGAAAAGGAAGCCACAACCCATAGAAAAAATGACGTACCTCCTTAGGACAACTAGTGCAAGCCTAAAAAAAGAAGAGTAATGAGAAGATGAAGAAAGCCACTGGGAAGTGGTGTGAATTCGATAAAATACCCTGACATAACATCAATGAATGTTGCTCGAAGCATTCATTTGTGGCCAAGATGAAAGCCTCAGATTCAAAGGCAGGTTCCAACTTTGAATTAGATCTAGACAAAGGGAAGTGGATCATTGAAATATAACTCAGTTCCACAGTCTCTACCACCAAGGTCCATTCAAGTGAACTAGAGGAAGGTGAATGCCTTTTTCACTCGTAGATGTGGGTGAAGGGTGGTCCATTTCATTTAATTATTGATAGAAGAAGTCAAAATAAACTAATCTCAATAGAGGTAATAAAGTGGTTGAACTTGCTGATGACACCACACCTGCATCCCTACACCATCAGGTGGCTTTGCTAAGGAAGAGACCGTGGTGTGATCCAACAATGTCATCTTCCCTACATAATCAAGCCCTTCAAGTATGAGGTATTGCTTGATATTCCCCCCCTTGAAGTTTGTGATTTTGTTTTAGGCCAACCATGTTTGTGAAAAATGGCATATTGTATATGAGTCTAGACCTCGCAGTGTTATTATTACTTTGGGTAGACAATTTTACAGGATACCAAAGGTAGGTTCACCTACCGATATTTATTTGATCTCTGCTAAGCAATGCAGGAAGCTGATTTCCCAGAAAAGGAAAATTTTCTTCTTCATGATTCACTCTCAAAGTGAATAGAAGGTTGAAACCACATACATGTCCTCTGCACAGGGCCTCTCCATGTAGTAGAAGAAAGTGGAAAAGGTCATGGAAGAATATAAAGGAATCTTCTCCTCACCCACCATGGTGCCACAAAAATGTCAGGTCAAACATTCATTCGATCTAACCCTCAGTGCACCTCTACCCAATGGGCCATTCTGTCGCTACTCTCTAATAGAAAATGATGAAATTAAGTGACATATATAAGAGTTTCTTCAAAAGGGGCACATTTTACCCAACTCCTCACCCTGCGAGATCCCAATTGTACTTGTACAGAATAAATATGGGACTTGGCGACTCTACATTGATTACAGGGCCCTAAAAACTATCATAGTCAGGAAACGATACCAAATTTCATGAATTAATGACCTTCTTGACCAACTCAAGGGAGACAAGTTTTTAAGCAAGATTGACCTGAATTCTGGCTACCACTAGGTCCCAATAGAATATATTGATGTATGGAAGACTTCTTTCAAGTCCAAAGAAGGTCTTTTTGAATGGCTAGTCATGCCTTTGGTTTGAAAAATGCTCCAACAACTTTCATAAGATTGATGGATGATATATTGTGGACCCTCACCAATTATTTTTTGGTGGTATAACTAGATGACATCCTCAATAAATTGGAAAGAACACTTGAAGAATATTCAACAGGTCTTTCACACTATGCGACAACACAAGTTATATACTAACTTGGAAAAATGCTCTTTTGGAATGAACAGAGTCCAATACCTAGAATACATTATTGATAATCATGGTGTGCATGTGGATCTAGCCAAGATCCATGTCATTCGTGACTTTCCAACCCCGAACACACTAACTAATATTTGAATTTTCTTAGTAATTTCCAACTTCTATTGCAGGTTCGTGTTGGGATTCTTCCATATTTCATGGGCCCTCAACAAGTGACCAAGGGTGGTGGTAAGGAAAATTTCATGTGGGGGAAGTCACAACAATAAGCATTCAATGATTTTAAGCATCACTTGTGCTCATCTCCAATACTCTCTTTATTTGATATGCAACAATCTTTTGAGATTGAGACTGATGCTTTAGACGATGTTGTGGGCACAATCCTCACTCAACATGGTCATCCAATGGAATATCATAGTGAGACACTATTATATGTCATCTATAAATACCCCACCTATGAAAAATAAATGTATTCCATCGTACAATCCTATCGACAATGGAAGAACTACATTCTCGGGAAGGAGACAATCATCCACACTGATCAAAAGCCTCTACAGTTCATGAAGACACAAGGAAAATTATAGAACAAATGCCATGAAAAGTGGTCCACATAATTGCATCATTTCCATCTCAACATAAAATATAATAAAGAGAGCACTAATCATGTAATTGACTACCTCAGTCGACCTCCAGTTGTATCCTTAACCACGGTGATCCACTCCCGTGGCCATGAGGCATCCGAGTGGCCCCAACTCTACAAGAGCAATCCTAACTTCTCTACCACTTACCAGATGCTAGGAACATGAGTGATTGTCACTAACTTCCATATTCAGGATGAGTTGTTATGCCATCTGGGCCACCTCTTTATTCCTTTAAGAGAGCTTGAGAAGTTGATTTGGGAATATCACTACAGTTGGATGACAGGACATTTTGGCATGGAAAAGACCATGGTAGTACTACAGAAGAATATATATTGGATGAAACTTCGATCACACATTAATAAGTATATCAGGTCTTACACTTCCTACACCATTTCCAAACCAACCACTAAGAAGAAAGGCATATACACCCATTTCCTACTCTCGATAGGCCATGTGAATGCATCTTTATGGACAACATGTTGGAACTTCCTTCAACAAAGAAGGGAAATGATTTTTTTTTTGTGGTTGATCGGTTTTCTAAGATGGCCATCCTCACAACCTACAAGAAGAATATCATAGTGGAGGCCATTTACAATATATTTTTCGAATAGATGTGGGTACACTTAGGGATACCACATACCATTATATCATATTGGGATAACAGTTTACTCAACATATTCTAGTCCAACCTTTGGTCACTGTTGGACACCAAGATCACAAAATCCACCACCTTCCACCCCCAAACTAATGGCTAGACAAAGGTCGTCAACAAAATGATCATACATATCTTTCACATGTACAAATCCAAAAATCCGTGCACATGGGATGAGAGTCTCCCCTATGTTCTACACAAATACAACAAATCCCTTCATATCTTGACTTCCAACAGTCCCTTTTAGGTGGGGTTGGGATTTCAACCAATGGGTCCCATTGATGTCACACTACCCCTTGCATCCACACAAGAAAAATCATCCCATGCTCAATCTAAGGTTGAAAAAGCCACCAATTTTATTGAACAAATTCAACACCTCTGACAACAGGTCCATGATATTTTACATAAATCCAATGATAAGTACAAATAGTGCCATGATCAACACCTGGTGCCACACAAGTTTCAGGTGGGAGACAAGTTCTGGTTTCATTTTCAGAAAGAGTTCCTTATAGGACCCCATCAAAATATTTTTCCACTTATCTATGGGACTTACACCATCACCAAGGTTGTGGGTGACAATGCTTTTGAGATAATTATTCCCCCCTTCCTGGAACTGCACCTTGTGTTCAATGTGGAACTCCTTCGGCCATACTTCCCACCATTATTCGACACATCAAAGATTGTAGATCAGTTGAAACTGACATATATCAACCATTACTGCATGGAAAAAATATCCATTGATCAGATTAGGGACACTCACATTAAGGGCACTCAATAACAAATGATCTAACTTTATCAAGTTTTCAAAGTAGGGCAGATCCTGCACTGAGGCAAGTGGCTCACTGGGGGCCAATTTCAACAGAAGTTTCCCCATATGATGGGGACACTCAATGAAATGGATATCATTGCTTCCTTATGGGGGAGGACTGATCCGAGTGGATATTGGTGGCCACCCACCTATTCCACTAGCTCAAAGAACAATTTTCATTTTGGATTTTTTTTCCTAGTTTTTCGGGTCCTAAACTTTTCGGTCTGTTTTGAGGCCCTAAACAACATTTTTTGGGTGCGACATAGTCATGCTATAGGATTTATCCACATTATGATGGAAACATGTATATTCAGATAGTTATTTTTAGCACGCTATCGTGCACCTACAATGGAGATGATATGCAAACACTACGACCCTGGGAAGTTGATGTACCAACTTACCCCATCGGGGCCCACATGAATTTTGGGGCTTTATCTCCTAGGGTTAGTTTTTTTTATGTTTAGGGTTTTCTCATTTATGCTTTATGTTAAAAAGGCCTTTGGAGCCTCATTTTCACCATATTCTTGTGAATGAGCATAGTCGTCACATCTCTTCTCAGAGATAAACTGCCACCATTCGTGCAAGTTTGTTTTAGTGTGCATTTTTACAGTTTCATCATATTATCTTTATTAATAGAAGTCAATTTTTATTGTATATATGTGTATTTCTTTGCAATACATATGTATTCCATTTTGTTCAATTAATAAATCCAGATCAAAATTAGTATAAATTATCCACAATCTCCCCATTGAAATAGTTGGTAAGACCATTTTAGTTTATGTAGCGATTGTGAGAGCCCCAACAGACTTTCATTTTCTTCTTGGACATGATTATGTGTATGCCATAAAAATAATGGTTCTTCACTCTTTTGTGTAATTAAAATTTCACTTCAAGGATTCATCTTCACCATTAATTATCTCTCATACTGTATTTATCAACTTCATCTAACCTATAATAATGTCTTACCTTTAGTTTCTCAGACTACATATTTTTGCGTTATTTTCCTACTCCTTGGTTAGACAAACATCTTTCACACAGGAATTGTATAAAAATTCACCAATACGGAACTCCTCCCACTAGGAATAAGCCTTTTAATCCATTTAATTAATTAGTCTCAAATATTGAATATGCACCTTCTCCCTTGGGGATAACCAATCCAACTTCTACCCCCATATGCAAGAATTCTTCTTCCTCTTAGGACATGATCCTATAGGAAAGTGAAGATCTCTTAGAGGCCATGATGTATTTTTATATTCCTTAGGGAGGCATTCACCTTAGTTACCCTATCGATTTCCTCCATGGGGCTGACCACTCCACTTGTGGGCCTTTAGAATCCCTTCCCCTTAGTGATATTGATTTATGTAATTCATCCTCGAATGCCCAATTTTTCACTTGATGAGGATACTTGTTGTAAGACCCCAAGGTTGAGCCCCTACTGAATTGTAATTGTGTTTATAGGCTGGTGAGACAAGTGTTTATAAGCTGGGAGGCTTATGTGAATATTAGGCCTGAGATCCTCGATCACTTAAGGCCAGTGAGCCTATTTTTGTATATGTAATTATGCATAACATTAAAATAAAAAGCACATCACTGCATACAGACTGACCACGAAGAAAGAGTTATGGGGGACTAAGCTCCACTAGGTAAGGGAAGGGAAGGGGCTAAGAAGCTAGGGTAAAAGGGTAAGCCAAAAGGATTATGTAAATAGGAAATAATTTAATATTATTCTAAAAGGCATGTTGGAGGATAATGATTGTTATCCTAAGTTCCTCTGGGGAAAGGAATGAACTCCAAGTGGAGAGGGACGCACTCCTGGAGAGCGAGGTGTCAACCAAGACACATGAAAATTTAAGAGAACACTCTTCCCATGTAGGGGGACCTATCCCCATTCACTCACACACTCAGACACTGAGCATTCACATAGCTAGCCACTTCCTCCATTGTTGACCTTTGTAAGCTCTGAAACCTGTAAACCCCATGAATATAACCCTTTTTAATCCTGTGAAGCATCGCATGACTGCACAGTGCCTAAGACATATTGCACCCTAGCCATTTTTGTTGTTTCTTCCAATGCTTTTCTCTGGACTAGTGTGGCTTTCTATCATTACCAAAGCCCATACCCGATTTTGTTGTTGTTAATACCTTGACTAGATTGGCCTGGGAGTTGTACTGAAGAAGTAGGTTTTCAATCTTGTGAGAAACTCTCTTTAGGTGAGAGACATTGTTGGGGAAGTTATTTTACTAGAGGGATCCTCATGGTAGTTGTAGTGCTCTGGTACTTCCTACCCGACCTATTGTTGAATCCCTGGAAGGGGAGTGGGGCAGCCGAAGGACTGTCGAGAAGAGAAGGGGAACACTCCCTAGGGTGGGAAAAGCATGTGGGGAATGAAGGACTATAAGCTATGGATGTGAGTGGACTCCTGGGGACATAATCCTTCCTGGAGACTTTGTAGCCTCATCTTATCCTAGGATTCCCTTTAGCCTGGGTGGAGTTTAGGCCTTGTTTGGGGGTTTCCCACTACTGATAGATTGGAGCAGTGTGGTATAAGGCTAGGAGGTTCATGGAAGGTATACACGCAGTTGGTGGCCTTCTTAAAAAGATAAGTACTCTTTATATATGCTTAATTACATGTTTTATGCTACACATGTGTTTATTTTCTGTACGTTTCCGCATAATTTTGTGTATTTTAACAGAAAGTAGATGTTTTTTTTAATTTATTAAGTATGATATTTTCCTCAAATGAAAGTGATTCTTTATGTAAGGTGGCATGGCCCAGCCCTGGGACGGATGGTGAAGCTACATATTGGTATCATATCTTGAACAAAGAAGAATTGTAGTAGCATGCCCCGACTTGGGTGGATAGGGACGCTACAAATTGGTATCAGAGTTTGAATAGAGAAGAATTGTAGTAGCATGCCTCAACTTCGGTGGTTGGGGACGCTACAAATTGGTATCTGAGACCATGGTTTCAACACTGAACATGGATGCGCCACAAATGTTGAATTTGGAGTAAAACAATTCCATAGGGATTTGATGTACAAAGTGCCAGAGGGGTGTCGAGAGAGCTCCTTGGTGGTAATTGAAAGGTCAAAGAGGAGTGGCAGAGAAGTTATCATAACAATCATGGTTGATAGCCATAAGATTGAATTTGTGCCATAGGATCTATGCGGGGGGAGGAAGACCCTTCCCAATCATCATATCTGGAAAAGGTTCATGACAATTAACCTCCAAGTCCTTCAAACTTCATGACTTCGACAAAGTTTACATTTTGTTGAGTAGAAGGGGTCAAATCCCGAAGTTCCGAAGTCCTGGAGTGATTTTCAGCTATAGATCATCTAGGAGGAGGAGAGACATGGATTTTCCCTGAGTAGTTTGGCAGTTTGGAGTTCAGGGAAATTGGTTGAAGTGCACGCAGAATGTAATTCCTCTCGAAGTCTGAAACTCATCTGCACCGTTCGATTAACAAGGACACGTTTACACAAATCAACCATGCAAAATTTGGTAGTTTAGAGATTCAAATTTTAGGAGAACCGAGAGGTAATGTTAAGAAAATCTTCGAAGTCCCAGAGCCCCAGAGTCCTGAAGTTCCAGGAAGTAGTTGTTTGGTGGTTCAAAGTTCCTGAGAAACATGGTGATAAGTCAAGAAAATCGTCGAAACACGGAGCTATGAAGTGTTTAAGGACGGGGTATGATGTGGCATGATGACATCACGAGGGGTGATGTGGACCTCCTCTAGTCATGCCACATGTCAATAAGAATTGTACTTTTGATGACCTTGTTGGACCAATAGAAGTATGACACATGGGGGCCATGTGTCACCATATTATATGATGATAGTTGTACTACGTGGACCCTAGAAAGTTAATAGGTTCAAGAATTTGATGTTTGGAGGAACTGAGTGAATAAGTTGTTAAATATTTCGAAGCCCAAAGCTCTGGAGTACTGAAGTGATAAAGCACCAGAGAGTTCAGGAATTCGGTGTTCAGAAGAAATGGGAGAATAAGGTATGAATTTCTCTTAAGCCTGAAGCTTCAAAGCCACGAAGGACCATTGGTTCAATTTTCGGGGAAATCACAGAGTGATGAGGTAGAAACATCCAAAGTTAGAAGTTCCAAAGTCAAGAAGCACAAGAATGACGTGGTCGCTGACGTTACCTACGGTGAAGTGGGAACACTAGATGCTTTCCACGTGTCATCAATTTTCAAGCATTTCAAAGACTGTTTGGGCCAATTAGAACATGACACATGTCAGTCATGGGATTATGCCATGTGTTCGCTCCTTATTTTCTACCATGTAGCACCCCTCTGGTTTGTGGTTGTTGATGTGACTCTGAAAGTTTGGATAATTTAGCATTCGGGGGTATGCGTGTATGTTGTTGCAATATCTCTAAAGCCCAAATATCTAGAGCACCAAAGCTCTGAAGCCATGATGGATCACCAGCCCATTACTTCCTCGATTCATAGTTCGGTAGAATCACCGAGTAATGACGTACAAACCTCTGAAGTCTGAAGTTCTAAAGTCATAGAGGTGACGCAATCTATTGACGTCACCTAGGGTGACATGGATACATGGGATACATTCCATGTTTCATTGTGTTTTCAGTATTTTCAAGGGCCCTTCATGCCCAATTAAGATGTGACACGTGTCATCCATTGGATGGAGCCACGTGTACACTCTGTAACTTTTCTATGTGGAACACTGATACGTGGATGCTAACTAGACCTCAACGGTTTGTCAGTTCGTTGATCAGGTAAAAAAAGAAAGAATGAAGAGAAACCTATGAAGCATGAATTTTCAGAGAGCTTCACCAATTCATCCTTCAAAGGGATTACAAAGTACTGCAGTTAGGAACCCCAAATCCTGGAGCCCTGAAGCTCCGAAAAGGTACCCTCTAAAAGCTGGCCACTTCAACATTCAGAGAAAATGAGTGAAGAAGGAAGGAAAACTTCTAAAGGCCAAATTTCCATAGCCCCAAAGTTCCCTAGGCTCCAGATAAGTGCCTATATGATCTTGCTTGGTTACAACCTATGATCAAATGTGGTTGGGGGTTGAAGAAGAAGGGGCTAGTGCCCTAAAACTGTGTTAAAGAAGGAAAAATGGGTTAGGAAGGAAGTTGTGGGTTTCGGCTAGTTCGGAAATGCATCACAAGAGGTACTGAAGACCTGGGAACTTTATGATAGGATCTAGAAAAGATGTAAGATCCATTTATCTCAGAGAAAAGAGAGCAGCTATACAAGAAGTGCAACAGAGAAAAAACACAAGTTTTAAAGGTCCATAATTTTCTGCTCAAAGTTCAGAATTGAGCAAGCAAGAAGTCATTGGAAAGGTCTGGAATAGAAGAACATAGTTTTTCACCCATAAAAGGAGATTGATAAAAAAATATTTAGAAAATCAGAGGAAATAAGTATGATAGGTTATTGAACCAAAATGGTTCATGTTTTTATAAAATTGTTGAATCAGTTATCCTGACAAGGTTTTGTTGGTTGCACATTTTGCACAATTAAAAATAGATTGATCAGATCAGATCAACATAGAGGGAAGAGAGATGGATGATACAAGGTAGTGTATAATAAAGAATATGAAATCAAAGGGATGAATATCCTTCTGGGTATGGAAGAAACTAACTCTAATGGACATGGAGGAGGAAAGGAGGAATTCATAAATTTGGATGAGACCATAAAAAAATTGTAAATAGATGTGTAGAGCCACAAGGTTGATAATTAGAGGCTTATAAAATCCAAAGAGCAACATGAAGTCTTCAATATGAATTTAATGTAGAGCCTAGAAATAATTGAAAATAATTTGGATAAGGGGAGTGGATCCAACAAATCAGGAAGCCACATGACCCCTGAGGGAAAAGGAAGATCAAGGAGTGATAGTAGACATCACCATCACTCTCAAAGACAATCCAAAAGGAAAGCACATAGAAACTCAAGTACAAACCCTTTCAGGAAGCATAAGAGGTCTAGGGTGGATGAATTGAGAGGAGAAATGAACAATATCAAACCTCCTACCTTTGATGGAGAGCATAAGAAAGATTAAGATGATGAGACATGGTTGTTGGAATGAGAAGATATTTCCAACTGCATAATTATTCTTCTCATGTGGAAGGAAGAATTTTCTATTTATCATTCGAAAGGAAAGACATCCATGTGGTGGGATCATTTTGTGCAAGTGTAGCACATCAGAGATAAGAATGTTACATGGAAGGAATTCAAGAATCATTTTGAGAAGAAATACCTAACCAAGAGGTATTATGACAAAAAGATGAAAGATTTCTTTGAACTCAAACTAGGAAACATGACCATTGATGAGTATGAAAGAAAATTTTTGGAACTGTTGAAGTATTTCTCCTTGATCAAGGATGAGAAAATTAAGATCCATAGTTACCTGAGTGGGTTTCCATCTTTCATCAATGATAAAATTCAGTATGATGATCCTACAAATTTGGAGGAAAACATAATAAGAGACAAGTTCTTATATGATCAACATAAGGGAAAGCCTACTTTCCAAAGAAATTGGGAAGAAAAGAAGAAGTTCAATATGGAACAAAGGAAGAAGGGGAACATGTCACCCTTCTTCAGAAACAATTTGGAGGGACAACAAACCCATAGAGATCCCATAATGACTGAGATAAGTGGGAAAAGTCCAATGAAGACACCCATTCAATGTTGGGTTTGTAAAGGAGATCATTTGTATAGATATTGTCCTCACAAAAAATATAAAGTGAAGTTGTCCATAATGTACAACAAGTTGAAACAATGGAGGACATGGGAAAAAGTATTCCAAGGATCTATGCATCCCTAGACAAAAAGAAAGAAGAATTTCAATCACACATGATTGAAGTAGAAGTTATGATCAATAACCATGCCTTTACTATTTTAATAGATTCAGGAGATAGTCATAGCTATATAGATCCTAAGGTAGTGGAAAGATTGTGATTTCCAAGAAGTAAGCATGGGAAATCTTGGCTGGTCCAACTGGCTATAGGAGCCAAGAGAAAAGTTGTTGAGCTAGTTAAATCATGTCCAATGGACATGAATGGGATAAGTACCAAGGAATATTTGAACATCCTGCCCTTGGGTTCATATGAATATATAATTGGTATGGATTGGTTCGACCAACACCATGTTGTCTTAGACTATCATAACAAGGAATTTACTTGCCTAAATGAGGAAGGGAACCCAAGAACAATCCAACGAATTCCCAGGGCAGTTATTGTCTAAGATATCTCAGCAATGTAGCTAAAGAAGTGTTACAGGAATAGTTGTCAAATATTTGCAACTCATATGGAGGAAGAACCTAAGGATAAGGTGCCAAATATTGAGGATCATGCAGTCCTGAATGATTTTGAGGATGTGTTCAAGGAGATACTACGAATACCCCCAAAGAGAGATATTGATTTCTTTGTAAACTTAATTCCTAGAACAACTCCAGTATCCAAGATTCCCTACAAGATGAGTACACCAGAGCTGAAGGAACCGCAAATGCAACTTGAAGAAATTATGAAGAAGGGGCATATATTCCCAAGTGTGTCACCTTGGGGTGCCCCATTTTTATTTGTGAAGAAGAAATATGGGACATTGATATTGTGCATTGACTTCATACAACTGAACAAAGTAAATATAAAGAACAAGTATTATTTGCCAAGGATTGATGATCTCTTTGATCAGTTAAAGGATGAAAGGATATTCTCAAAGATTGATCTCAGGTCAGGATACCATCAAGTAAGGATCATAGATGAATACATCAACAATACTACCTTCAAGACAAGGTATGGTCATTATGAGTTCACAGGGGTGCCATTTGGGTTATCAAATGCACCAATTGTTTTTATGTGTTTAATGAATGGTGTTTTCAAAGAGTACATGGAGAAAATTTTCATTGTCTTTTTGGATGAAATTATTGTATATTCCAAGTCAGAAGAAGAGAATGAGAATCAATTGAGGATGGTGTAACAAGTTCTAAGAGAGAACAAGTTGTATGCTAAATTGAGCAAGTGCTCATTTTATCAGAACCAAATTCACTATTTTGGGCATATCATATACGAAGAAGGGATTGCAGTGACCCTGAAAATATTGAAGCTATTAAAGGGTGGAAAAAACCTAAGAATGTGAAAGAAGTCAGATCCTTCATGGGTCTAACTGGCTACTATAGAAGATTCATTGTAGGGTTTCCAAGGATTACTCAGCCGATCACTTGCTTGCAAAGGAAGGGGGTGACGTTTCAATGGAAAACAAAATGTGAAAGGAGCTTCCAGCAATTGAAGTAGTTGTTAACCAGCGATCAAATTCTGAGAATTGAAGATCCTAATGAGGATTTCATGGTTTGCACAGATGCATGCAAATAAGGACTTGGTGTAGTCCTCAGTTAGAATGGTGGTGTGGTATTTTGAATCCATAAAATTGAAAGAGCATGAAAGGCTCTATGCCACTCATGATTTGGAGTTGGAAACCATAGTAAATGCCTTGAATAAGTGGAGGCACTACCTCACGAGAAAAAGGTTTGAGCTAAGGACAGACCATAATGGTCTAAAATATATATCAACCAACTCTAAATTCCGACAAAGTAGATGGTTAGAGTTTCTCTGTGAGTATGACTTTGATATCAAGCACATCAAAGGAAAAGAGAACAAAGTGGTTGATGCACTCAAAAAGAGAGTGCATGAACTGCATGCTACAACCATTATCATGTATCAAACTAATCTTAAAGGAAGAATTTTTGAGGCTGTAAAATCATATTTGCAGTACATGGAGATATTAAAAAAATTACAACAAGGTAAAATGCAACAAAATGTTCAAGATTATAAATTGGGAAATGATGAAATTCTCTTGTATGGGAACATAATTTATGTACCCAATTCTCATGAATTGAGGAGTATGATCTTGAAAGAGATGCATAATGTACCTTATATTGGACACCCATGATATCATAAAACCATTGCAGTTGTCAAGAGACAATACTATTGGTGAGGCATGAAGAGGGAAATTGTTGAGTACATTGCTAAATGTCTGGAGTGTTAAAAGGTCAAGGATGAGCATAGACACTCAACTGGGTTGTTTCATCCATTTCCCATTTCTAAGTGGAAGTGGGAAGTGGTTTCAATGGATTTCAACACCAAATTTCCCAGAACAAGAAAGAAACATGATTCTATCATTGTGGTGGTGGAAAATCTTACTAAAGTTGCCCATTTCATTCCAATGAAGATTACTCACAAGGAAGCCAATGTTGTTGATATTTCTATGAGGGAATTAGCACCCTTGCATTGCATACCCAAGACAATTGTGTTTGACAGAGACCCAAAGTTTACCTCAAATTTTTGGAAGGGATTATTCAAAGGGTCCATAACAAATCTGAACTTAAACATAGCTTATCATCCTGAGTCTGATGGGAAAACAGAAAGGGCGAACCAAGTGATAGAGGATATGATAACAATGTACATGATGGAAAACCATATAAATGGGAAGACTATCTATACTTGGTAGAATTTTGTTACAATAATGGGCACCAAGCATCTCTGAAGATGAGCCCATTTGAGGCACTTTATGGCAGAAAGTACAACACACCAATAATATGGGACAACCCATGTGATAGAGTAGTGTTTGGGCCATAGTTGCTTAGGGAAATGGAAGAGAAGATGTCAAACATAAAGCATAATTTAAAGGTTGCTCAAGACATGAAGAAAAGATACGTTGATAAGGGAAGAATTCACAGAGAATTATGTATTGGTGATCATGTGTTTCTTAAAGTGAAGGCCAATAGAAGTTCCCTTAAGTTGGGAAATTGTTCCAAATTGGAATCTTGTTACTGTGGGCCATTATAAATCCTAGAAAGGATTGGGCCTCTAGATTATATCCTTTCATTACATGCATCTATGACCATTAATAATGTATTCCACGTATCATTTCTTAAGAAATATATACCTGATGCTAATCATGTCATTGATTGGAATGTGATTCAGGTGGATTCACAAGAAGGTGCTTTTCAAGTGCATCTGGTGTGCATTCTGGACCGAAAATAAAGCAGCTTCCAGAATCAAGCCATCGAGCTAGTAAAGGTCCAATGGACCTAGTACGATCCTGAGGATGCCACTTGGGATCATGAAGAGGCCACGCAGGCAAAATACCCACATCATTTTGAATATTTTTTAAAATCTTGTTGTAATATATAAATATGATGCACTGGGGATAGTGCATAAATAAGGGGAGGGGATTGTAATAGCCTAAGATCGAGCCCCTGCTAAATTGTAATTATGTTTATAGGCTGGTGAGACAAGTTTTTATAAGCTGGGAGGCTTATGTGAATATTAGGACGGAGAGCCTAGATCACTTAAGGCCAGTGAGCCTATTTTTGTATATGTAATTATGCATATAATTAAAATAAAAAGCACATCACTGCATACAAACCGACCATGAACAAAGATTTATGGGGGACTAAGCTCCACTAGGTAGGGGAAGGGAAGGGGATAAGAAGCTAGGGTAAAAGGGTAAGCCATAGGGCTTATCTAAAGAGGAAATAATTTAATATTATTCTAAAAGGCATATTGGAGGATAATGATTGTTATCCTAAGTTCCTTTATGGAAAGGAACAAACTCCAAGACACATGAAAATTTAAGAGGGATTCACTCTTGGAGAGAGAGGTGTCAACCAAGACACATGAAAATTTAAAAGAGCATTCTTCCCATGTAGGAAGACATCTCCCCATTCACACACGCACTCAGACACTAAGCATTCATGCATCTAGAAACTTCCTCCATTGTTGACCTATGGAAGCTATGAAACATGAAAACCTCGTGAAGCTAACCCATTTTACACAGTGCATGAGCCATATCACACCCAAGCCATTTTTTATGTTGTTTCCCACGCTTTTATCTGGACTGGTGTGGCTTGTTGTCATTACCAGATCTTATACCCGATTTTGTTGTTGTTATTACCCTAACTATATTGGCCTGAGAGATGGAATGAAGAAGTAGTTTGTCAGGCCTATGAACAACTCTCTCCAAGTGAGAGAGGTTGTTGTGGAAGTGATTTTCCCAGAGGTAGCCTCAAGGAAAATGTAGTGCTCTAATACGTCATGTCTGACCTGTTTTTGAAGCCCTAGAAGGGGAGTGGGGAAACCGAAGGACTATCGATCAAAGAAGGGGCACACTCCCTAGGGTTGGACGTGCATGTGGGGAATGAGGGACTATAATCTATGGACGTGAGTGGACTCCTGGGTACAGAATCCTTCCTGGAGAATTTGTAACCTCGGCCTAACCTAACATTCCCTTTACCCTTTGTGGAGTTTAGTCCCAACTCGAGGTGACCCATTGTTGATAGCTTGGAGCAGCGTGGTCTAAGGCTGGGAGGTTCATGGAAGGTCTGCATGCAGTTGGTGGCCTTCTTAAATAGATAAGTACTCTTTATATATGCTTAATTACATTCTGTATGTTACACGTGTTTATTTACTATACATTTCCACATAATTTTTTGTATGTTAACATAAAGTAGATGTTTGTTTTTAATCTATTAAGTATGATATTTTCCGCAAATGAAAGTGATTCTTTCTATAAGGTGGCATGGCCTAGCCCTGGGATGGTTAGGGATGCTACAAATTGGTATAAAAGATTGAACAGATCAAAATTGTAGTAGCATGCACTGACTTGGGTGGTTGGGGATGCTACAATTTGGTTTCAGAGTTTGAACAAAGAATAATTTTAGTAGCATTCCCGAACTTGGGTGGTTGGGGATGCTACACCTGTTGGGCCCTTCGTTTCGAGGGATCCCCATTTTTTTCGGAAATACCAAAGTTTTGAAGGAAAACACAACATGGAAATGAAATATTAGAAGCGACAGAAAATAATTAGATGAGTAAAAATCCAATTGATAGTAAAAAGAAAATTGATTTTCTAACAACAGTGAAAAAGAATCATGCACCAGTTGGACGAGTAGAATAAAAAACAAAGAGCTTGATCACATGCAAGGAATAAGCGGAATCAAGAACTCAAGAAGTGGTCAGGGAAACAATATATAAATCTAGATTTATGTAATGGGAAAGGGTTACGTTACTCTCTTATGTTTTGTTTTTATCGCTATTAAGAGTATGATGATTATTATTGAGTCTATCATGCAAGAACTGTTATAAAAGGGATTTTGTATGGCACTCTTCTTGCGAAGAAGCTTAAAAATTTTGTAATGGGTACATGGGGATAGACTTTGATGTGTAATATGTTGTATGTGAGTTGTAATTGTTGTAACAACATGATGATGTGATGATAGTATAGAAGAAGGTTATTTGGTCTATAAAATTTTGTTATCATGTGCATGAATCCATAGTTTCTTTGTTGCACAACCTCTTCTTTTATGTCTATTTAGAAATTAATCATTGTTTATGTATGTCTTGTTGCATATTGATTAATAAAAAAGTATATAGTCATGTTGAACACTATGGTGCATACTTTTTTACTCCCTTCACCACTTAAGTCATGTTCGTTCTTTGGCTGAGACCTCCTTCCCTTGTGGAAGGTTGAATAAGTCAAGGTTGCTAGACTCCACCATTATCTTTGTTGGAAACCTTTGAGAACACTAGTCTCGATCGTGTGCCAACAAATGGTTCTATTGTTAGGACTTTAATTTAAAGTGAGTCTTTAGAGGATTCCTCATCACATATTTATGTCCGACGTTGAGAATTGGTGGGAAAGATGGCGCGGCAAGTTTATATAACAAGAAACTGAGTTACGAAAAAAAATATTTAGGTTCATGAAGAATGTTGTCTTCTATTCCAAACCTACGAGTGACCAGTATGAGATATTTTGGATCTGATTCCATGAAGAGGTATTTCAGTGGCTAGACCAACTGCAAGAAACACCATGATAAAAATATTGAGTCAAGAGAATATATGATTGGACTGTTAAACGTTTACCAACTTTTCTCTGGTTGGATCATTAGATCTCTTGTTTTGTGGACTTCTGGGTACATACTACTTTGGAAGGGTCTATTATTGTGTTTGTTGTGGAGAACCACTAATATTTTTCTAAAGCAGAAGAATTATTCTACAAAGGACCCAGAGGGATATTGTTGTAGAAAATCCCTCTATGGATCCATATTTTTCTAGCGAAAGAAGTAATGTTGCATGTTGCTTTCACTAACACGACAATGTAAACCCTTGTGCGTGGGAGAGTGATTTAGAAAAGGTTTCATGAGTTAGTTCTAGGAAATTATATGGTATATTTTAGCAACAAAAGTCACTTCTGGATTTCTTGCAGGAGCAGAGCCCAACGCCCATCAGTTTTATGTCACGATAGCTTTGAATGGGTGATCGAATGGATAAAGACTCAAGAAGATACAACTTTAACTCAGGACACTGGGCTTGGTATGTCGAAAGCAAGGGAGGTCTTGATCCAACTTCCATCAATAGATGATTAAAGGGTGGTAGATAGAAGACTTCTGAGAAGGGCGAGTGAGACTACCTCAGGCGACAGGCCTTCGGAAGCTTGAGGATGAAAAACTCAGAAGCCAAGATCCTCTTGGTCCAGAGCTTCAAGGAGCTGAGGGGTGACTCGACTGGATCCTCCAATTCCATGTCGTCCAGCGCTAAGAAAATCACAGGAGCCGATTAGAAGAAATGTAACTGTTACAGTGATCCAACCCACATCATCCTATAATAGCTACAACTCGATTGGATCCTCCAATTCCGAGCTGTTCTAACATAGTAAACAAAGAGATGAAAAAGAGGCTGACATCCATAAAGTAAGAAGTCTCCAATGCCTTATACATTAACCAGAGTGACCAGCGCTTTATCAAAACTTTACAATCGGGAGCCTCGCTCAACCATCGATCCTTTACAAAATACAAAGATTGATTTTATATACTTAGAGAAATTTGCCTAACAGTGGCGTGCTCAGTCATCCAAGGCTTGGTTCCCCTTCAGCCAAATTCGGACGTGTATTCTTTGTGAGTTAACGACGCGTGGCTCCTGCAAGGGGAGTAGCTGAGCCATTAAGTGTCGAGCTAGCATGTGCGGACCTCCTCCGGCTAGTCGAGAAATCGACATGGCTTCTCTGGAAAAATGAGTACACAGGACCCTCTCGAGTAGACCGCTTTCCAGACCCTCTATACCTCACACTTAATGAATGAGGGGAGGCTTCAAACCCCTTCTTGCCTTCATTTACTCCAAGAGAAAACTAGGAATGAGGTCGAATCCGATGGCACCTAGAGATCGCGGTGATCCCCTCCGTGAACAAACTTGACACCTTTGTCCCCTCTTGTGCAGCTCCTTTCTTTCCCAAGTGACCAAGGGCTTTGACCCTATGTTTACTCTCAAAGGTGCTTTCGGCGTTCATGAATAGGAAGGGGCTGATCCTTGCTTCTTGAAATCGCGATGAGCGAAACGTCGAGACGGCTTAATTTGGTGCCACACATCCCTCTCAGATTTGACGGTTCTGAACCTACTCGGTGATGTTGTGGGCCCAGGTCCTGGACATTCTCTGCACCTCGTGCATCGGGAATATGCCGTAGCTTCTCCTTGTGCCTCGAAGTCGCGATGGGCGAAAAGGCAGGGGGCCTAATCACGCAGAACATGTTCCTTTGGATGGATGACTAAGACTATTTCGCGATACTGCAGGCCCGACTCTTGGCTCTTTCGACGCTTCAGGATTCGGGGTTTTGAGATATAGAATGGCATAGAATCCTCACCCTTTGAACTCCCAAATGCCGAAAAACCAACGTGACTGGATCTCACACCATGTGTCTCTTGGATGGATGACTGTTATCCATCGCACTAATCTTGGCGCAGCTCCTCTAGCCCCGATTTCCCGCCAACCGTTGATCTGCTCCTATGGATGGATCCTGACCGTCAACAATATAATCTTGCCCGCTTACTTGCTTGGAAGCCAAAAATGAGATTTTTTTGTGCCGCGCTCGGGTGCCTCTCATGCCACTTGCGAACCTGAATGCTCTTATGCCTCAGACGAGAAATGTTACTAACATTAGGCTCCATGGGGGATAGAGTCATCCCTGTGATGCTCTAAGGACTCATTTTGTAGTTCCAGTGTCTTGCTATTGGGATATGGAGTCATTTATTTAAAACTTAAAGTCGAAAAGAAAAAGAAATATTTACAACTGCGAAAGAGCTATGTGCATCTCAAGAGAAAAATATTTTTAGGAAATGCCCATTCACAGGGCCATTGAAAGATTCTTGATCTTTCAAATCCCATAACCTGTAAGTATTATTCGAGAAAACTTTGGAGACTTTGAAAGGCCCGATCCACAGGGCTTCAAACTTTCCGTGCTTGCCTTTATCTTGTTTAGGAGCATCCCACTTCAGTACCAGGTCTCCTATCCGAAAATCTTCCTTCTTGGCCTTCTTATCAAAACCCCGCTTGATCCTTTGTTGATGGTCTTGAATTATGTCCATTACCTGCTCCCTGGCCCGCTGGACCTCCACTAGCTGATGAATTCTTCTGATCATGTCATCAGACTCCTCTTGATGATCCTGGATGAATTTTGCTACAGGAATGGCTAAATGAGAAGGAAAAACAGCCTCTGCTCCATAGACTAATTGGAAAGGAGAGACGCCTATAGATCTCTTTCTGGTCACTCGATCGGCCCATAGAGAAAATTTCAATCTTGAATGCCAGGCCTTCTTGTTGTCGTCCAACAACCTTTTGATGATCCTTATCAGGCTTTTGTTGGAGGATTCTACTAAACCGTTTCCTTGGGGATAGTATGGGGTGGAGTGAATCAGTTTGATCCTGAATTTCTCATAGAACTTTGCTAACGGCTTAGCCCTGAAAGCGGCTGTGTTATCGGTGACAATCTTACTTGGGAAGCCGAACCTTGTGATGAGGTCCTCCAAGAACCCAATGATTACCTTGTGGGAAGCACTCCTAGTGGGGATAGCTTCAATCCACTTGGTGAAGAAATCTGTAGCTATCAGGATCCATCGGTGCTACCCACTGGAAGCGGGGTGGATTTATCCAATGAAATCTAGGCCCCATTGCCGGAAAGGTACTGAGACAACCACAGGATTTAACGAAAAAGACTTGAGTTTTTGTTTTCCTGCAAATATTTGACATTTGATGCAGGCTCTGACCCTTCTGTAGACGTCAGTGAACACGGTGGGCCAGTAGTATCCAACCCTGAGGATTTTGTAGGCTGTGGTTTTCCAGAAATGGTGCCCTCTGCATAGGCTATCGTGAAATTCAACCCTGATCCTGTCAGCCTCTTGTGAATCTACACATTTTAGAAGCAACCCCAAGGGATCTTTCCAATATAAAACTTGATCGACAAGGAAGTATATGATTGCTTTGAGCTTCAGAGATTTTGCCTTGTTTCTTTGCAGGCCGTCTGGAGGCCGCAACTCTTGCAGAAAATATATGACATCCTTATACCAGGGACATCGAGCCAGTGGGGGCTCCCTTTGAGGGTCTCTTTCAGACAGTCGACCCTGCTGAATTCCTGAGCATTCATTGATGAAACGTACCCCCAAATCTTGGCAATTGGCTCCAGCCAACAGCTTGGCTAAACCTTGACCTTTGTTCAATTTGGTAGGCTTTATTTCTAGGTCAAATTAAAGAATCTTGGCTATCCACTTACTCCTTCTCCCATCTATGTCCGGCTGAATAAGAATGTATTTAACAACAGCTGAGGGGACATAAGATATGACTTTTAACTACAGGACATATATTCTAAATGCCTTGATAGCTTTTACCAGTGCATAGGCCTGCTTCTCCATAGTGTCATACTTGATTTCGGCATCCCTCAATGCTCGGCTGAAATAGGTAATAGGCTACTCTAGCCCAACCTCACTTGCCTATAGTAAAACAACAGCCACCATGTCAGGTGAGGCAAAGGAGAAAATGAGGAAATCCTTTGAGTAGTCGGGACTAATAATCACAGGGGCTTCAGTCAGGGCCTTCTTTATTTTCTCAAAGGAATGTTGTGATTCAGAAGTCCACCTTACTTCATTTCCTTTCCTTAACATGGTTGT
Organism: Picea engelmannii; assembly: GCA_009831015.1. Classification (NCBI taxonomy): domain Eukaryota; kingdom Viridiplantae; phylum Streptophyta; class Pinopsida; order Pinales; family Pinaceae; genus Picea; species Picea engelmannii. The sequence goes on from ML804065.1 coordinate 126,126, forward strand.
TATAAGTTTTACCTCCTCAGCAAAGTTAGGCACAAACCTCCTCATAAAATTAATCTTACGAAGGAAAGATTGGACCTCCTTCTTGGACCTTGGGATTGATAAGGCCTGTATTGCCTCAACTCTCCTAGGGTCAATCCCGACTCCTTCCACTGATACTATGTGGCCTAGTAACTTTCCCTCCTGCATGGCGAACAAAGATTTCTTGGGGTTTAATGAAATGCCAAAACTCCTGCATTTCCGGAAAACCTTTCTAATATGACAACAGTGTTCTTTATCAGATTTTGAAAATACTGTGATGTCATCCAAATAGATGACCACAAATTTATCCTTTTCCCCAATGAAAGTTATGTCCATGGCACGCTGAAACGTTTCCCCTGCATTCATTAATCCAAAAGGCATCTTGGAATACATGAATGTGCCCCATGGAGTGGTAAATGTTGTCTTTTCCCTGTCCTCAGGAAGAACAAAGACTTGATTGTAACCAAAGAAACCATCGATCATGGACATCTTGGATGCTCCTGTTACCCTCTACAGTATATGTTCCATCTTTGGTAAGGGGTAGTTGTCCTTTCGTGAGCTCCTGTTCAGGTTTCTGAAGTCTACACAGAGTCTGATCTCTCCATTCTTTTTCCTTACTGGTACCAAGTTGGACACCCACTCTGAATATCTCAGTGGTACAATGATCTGAGCTTGAAGCAGCTTCTTCACTTCCCTCTCCATGATAGGCAGCAGCATAGGATTGATCTGTCTCAGCTTCTGCCTAAATGGATTTGCCTCCCCTTTCAATGGGATTTTATGCTTGATGAAAGAAGTGTCATATGTTTTGAGGTCTGCATAGGTCCAGGAGAAAACATCAGCAAATTCCCTCAAAAGTCCAATGTATTCAGACCTCCGCTCCTTTGTGAAATTTCTTGACAATTTGACAAGCTTGGGCTCACTCTCGGTGCCAATGTTGCACTGAATTGTATCAACGTCATCCTCTGATATCTCCCCCTTTAATGACACATCATTTCTATCAAAACTCCTTTCCAAAGGAACCAGTCCCCTTGGAATATGGTTGTTGGGGAGCTGCACAATGTCATGCTTTGCTATTTTACTCAGAAAATTACCCCCATCAAGCTTTTCTTCAGAGACAGAGTCTTGGTTGATATGCATCTCTGAAAATTATTCGACAGTCTCCAAGAACTTCTTGATCTCGAGATCATCCTCGAATACCTTCCAATGTTTGACGTTGTCAGGTATGGAGGGCATGTATTTTACTTCTACATCATATCTGAATTTGGGCGGCAAGGGTACTTTGAAATTGCTTGCTGATGTAGCCAAGGAATCTGCCATGGTGTTCTCCTCTCTTAGGATGAAAGAAATGTTAAATGCTGAGAAGAAACTGTCAATAATGCCCCATACCTCATTCCTGTAGCTTCTGAGTCGAGGATGCTTAGCCTGATAAGTGTTTCTAATCTGTTGGACCACCAACTAGGCATCATCGAACACTGCTACCTCCTGAATTCCCATTTCCCTCGCAGCTCTTAATCCCAAAACAAGAGCTTCATATTCTGCCACATTGTTGGTAGCTTCAAATTCTAGTTTGTATGACAGAGATATGGTTTCCTGAGCAGGTGATACAAAAAATACCCCAGCACCAGCACCTTCCCTCGAAGAGGCTCCATCAAAGAAAATTTTCCAGACGGGGGTGATGGAGGGAGGAAATTTAGGGGAGATGGTGAGCGGATTTCTGAGTTTGAGAGGAGGCTTGGGGGCATTAGTGAGTTGTAGTACACTGGAACCTAAATCATTGTCCAAGGAAAAAATGGGATGGTTGGTAGGGTTGGCTTCATCACTGATTATATAGGCCAGTTGGGCTTCCCTGTATAGCCTCCTATGTTCTCCTCCAAACACTGGGATAGTAGCATATGTGAGGTCCATCTACAAAGTTCCCCCCAGTCTCTTTATCCAAGATCTTGATAACAACATACCGAACTTGGGGGGGACATCAGCCACTATAATATCCATGACCACACTTTTCATGGGCAACTGAAACAAGGTCACGACTAGGTCTTTGATCACTCCTAGACATTGAACCCTTCTGGAGTCAAAGGAATAGAGGTCATGGTAGGCTCGGGTGACTTCTAGCCCTAACTCTTCCATGACGATTTTGGGCATGAGGTTGTGAGAAGCCCCCGAATCCATCAAGCAGTTGTGCAGTACCTTGTCATGTATGTTCAGGGAAGTGTAGAAGGGAGGGGATGAGTCATTCTTGTCTTCTACCATAGGACCTAGGACAACTGTAGGCTTTTCATCTTGCAAATTGATGGAGTCTGTGGGGAGGCATGAGACCTCAGACTGTAAAAGCTCAGAGAAACGTTTCTTGAACCCTTCATATTTAATCAATTCGGTTAGGGGCATAGGGATTCTGATCTTTTGAATTTCATGATCGAAATTAAAAGAAGATGTAAGCTTCGAGATTTCTCTTATTTCGGGAACATGACTCTGGACTATGGGAGAGAGGGGTAAGGGATTCTTACCTCTGTGACTTTCCACTATTCCATTAGCAGGTTTCTCTATTCTAGTGGACTTCTCAGGGACATCAGGTGCTACTGTCTTTTTCTTAGACCTCAGATCATACCTACCTTGGCTGCCACTAACCTTGTCTCCCTTGCTCAGTTCATTTAGTTGACTGTCCATGAGAGACTCCTCGTATGTTGATTGAGTGAGATGAGGACAAGGAGGAGTGTCCCCGAAGCAATGGATTTTAGGATCAAGCTCATTTGTTTCCCCTTCTTCCTCCTCGGCCACAAAATTGTTTTGAAAAGGGGCTTGAATTTTCTAGTCTTCCTTGTCTCTTCCCCTTTCTCTTTGCACATTCGGGGAAGTAATATTGTTTGGCCTCCTGAAACCTCCTTTGTTTTCGGAATTTTGAGGGCCCTTGTATGCTTGCCTCCCCTCCACCTTCATTCTCTACATCTCTGCAAATAGATACTTCACCATCTTGGTCAGTTCATCCACTTGAGGGTGGGGCATCGATGAGCTAGAAGTTGAGGTTTCTGACCTTCTCTTTCTTCTGTCTGCATCGGCCTTATTCCTCAATCTATCAGTTGCTAATACATTGTATTCCACTTCTATGGCCACATCTTGTATTTGGGCTAAGGAGGTGGCTCTTCTTTCTCTCAATAAAAGACAGAAATCGGGGCCAAAAGCACTAGTGTAAGAAATCTTGGCCGAGGCTTCTGAGGGCTTTATTTTGGCAGGAATTTTATTATACATCTTATTGAATCTTTTGGAGAAGTCAGAGATAGACTCTCCTTCCATCTTATTCAAAGACCTGAAATCTGTCATGTAATACATGAAATACTTCCTATCTCCCCACTGCGTCAGGAAAGCACTATCCAGGGCTTCGATCCCAGCAATAGATCCAGGGGCCAATCCTCTAAACCACTTCCTCACCTCACCATCCAGGCTCTGGACGAAGACTCTCATCCAGACATATTCATTTTCAATGTTCAGGTTGTCTGCATAACTGTAGAAATAATCCAGGTGCTCCTTCGCAGTTATGTCCCCTTCCCCAGTGAACTTGGGCATATACTTCAAGTAATCTCCAGGGGGGAGAGGATGCATAGGATGAGGTAGGATTAAGGGAGCATATCTGGAAATGACTATGGAGTCCATTCTATTTAGAGGGGGATTAGCGCCAACCATAGGAATATTAGGTGGAGGAGAACTTGGGGGAGAAGGAGTTCATGAAGGGGCTACTGGGAACGAGTCTCGAAGTGGAATGGGAAACAAAAGGGGATTTAAAGAGAAGGCTAACATGTTCAAATCAGCAGATGTTGCTCTTTGTGCGGGAGTGGTAACAGTAACAAGAGGAGGAGTGGTAAAGATAGGAGTGGAGAAATCTTCGGTAGTCCTGGGTCTACGCCAAGGTACAAATTCAGAGGAGAGGGGAGTGACAAGGGTTTCTCCCTCCAATCCCAGACCAGGAGGGGAAAACTCAGCAGGAACGCTCCCGAAATTCAGGAAACGAGAAACTTCATAAAGAGGTCTATCAAGAAACTGAGGAGGAGAAAATGGAGTTCTTACAGAAGGATATGGCGGATTACCTGGTTTGACAGTGGAAGATTCTTCTTTAGAGGAATTTCCTTTCCTGAGAACCACCTCTGGATCAGCTTTGGGTGTAGCTAGAGGCAGTTGTGGATGAGACCACGTGTGTCTGCCTTTGAAAGCCATAATTAAGATGGTAGGTTCTCCACAGTGGAGTCATCACAATGGAGTCGCCAGGTGCACAACAACAATATTTAAAGGCTCTGATAGCTGATGCACCTTCAGAATTAGAGACTCAATGTCGTTCAATCCCAGGGAAAATCTTCAACTTCGTCCCCGGCAATGGCGCCAGAAATTTTAGCGTTAGAAGTCACTCCTGGATTGCTTACAGGAGAAGAGCCCAACGCCCATCAGTTTTATGTCATGATAGCTTTGAATGGGTGATCGAATGGATAAAGACTCAAGAAGATACAACTTTAACTCAGGAGACCGGGCCTGGTATGTAGAAAGCAAGGGAGGTATTGATCCAACTTCCATCAGTAGATGATTAAAGGGTGGTAGATAGAAGACTTGTGAGAAGGGCGAGTGAGACTACCTCGCGCGACAGGCCTTCGGAAGCTTGAGGATGAAAAACTCAAAAGCCAAGATCCTCTTAGTCTGGAGCTTCAAGGAGATGAGGGGTGACTCGACTAGATCCTCCAATTGCAAGTTGTTCAGCGCTAAGAAAATAACAGGAGCTGATTAGAAGCAATGTAACTGTTACAGTGATCCAACCTACATCATCCTATAATAGCTACAACTCAACTAGATCCTCCAATTCTGAGTTTTTCTAACATAGTAAACAAAGAGATGAAAAAGAGGTTGACATCCATAAAGTAATAAGTCTCCAATGCTTTATACATTAACCAGAGTGACCAGCGCTTTATCAAAACTTTACAATCGGGAGCCTCGCTCAACCATCGATCCTTTACAAAATACAAAGACTGAGTTTATATACTCAGAGAAATTCACCTAACAGTGGTGTGCTCAGTCATCCAAGGCTTGGTGTCCCTTCAGCCAAATTCGGATGGGTATTCTTTTTCAGACGCCACCTCAACTGCGCGTGGCTTCTGCAAGGGGAGTAGCTGAGCCATTAAGTGTCGAGCTAGCATGTGCAGACCTCCTCCAGCTAGTCGAGAACTCGACATGGCTTCTCTGGAAAATTGGGTACATAGGACCCTCTCGAGCATACCGCTTTCCAGACCCTCCATACCTCACACTTAATGAATGAGGGGAGGCTTCAACAACCCCTTCTTGCCTTCATTTACTCCAAGCGAAAAATAGGAATGAGGTTGAATCCGATGGCACCTGGAGATCGGGGTGATCCCCTCTCTGAACAAACTCGACACCTTTGTCCCCTCTTGTGCAGCTCCTTTCTTTCCCAAGTGACCAAGGGCTATGACCCTGTGTTTACTCTCAAAGGTTCTTTCGGTGTTAGTGAATAGGAAGGGGCTAATCCTTACTTCTTGAAATTGCGATGAGCGAAACGCTGAGACGACTTAATTTGGCACCACGCGTCCCTCTCAGATCTGACAGTTCTGAACCTACTCGGTGATGCTGTGGGACCAGGTCTTGGACGTTCTCGGCACCTCACGCATCGGGAATATGATGGAGCAGCTCCTTGTGACTCGAAGTCACGATGGGAGAAAAGGTGGGGGTCCTAATCGCGCATCACGTGTTCCTTTGGATGGACAACTGAGACTGTTCCGCAATACTGCGGGCCCGACTCTTGGCGCTTTCAACACTTCGGGGTTCGGGGTTTCAAGATATAGAATGACATAGAATCCTCACCCTTTGAACTCCTGAATGCCGAAAAACTGACGTGACTGGATCTCACGCCACGTGTCTCTTGGATGGATGGTTTCTATCCATCGCGCTAATATCGGCGCAGCTCCACTAGCCGTGATTTCCCGCCAACCGTTGATCTTCTCCTATGGATGGATCCTGACCATCGACAATATAATCTTGCCCGCTTACTTTCTTGGAAGCCAAAAATGAGATTTTTTCGTGCCGCGCTCGGGTGCCTCTTGCGCCACTTGCGGACCTGAACGCTCTTGTGCCTCGGATGAGAAATGTTACTAACAGTATATATGGGGGGGCATGGAAAGAAAAGTGCAAGATATGAACAATCTCAGAAGAGGGTTTTTTTCTTGAAAAGAGGTGGTGGAAATAAATTAGAAAGGTGATGAGGTCCAATTAGTCAAGGAAGGAGAACATATTTGAGGATAGTCACAGGAAAGAGTTAGAAGAGTTACGAGATTTGAAGAGACGTGGAAGATTTTCTAGCCAATGGTTGAAAGAAATATTTTTTGAAATAAGTGAAGGTTATGTAAGAGAGATGTGGGGAACAAATTTTATAAGAGACAAATGCAAGAATAAGTACGGATTCCACCACTGAAAAAGAATACCCATCAAGAACTTCTGAAGATGTTGTAGGAATAATGGAACTTGCAATGCGAGAAGATGATGGTTTACATTTAGATGTTAGCGCAATGATGAAAATAAGAATCCCCATTCAGATCAAATAAATTCTCTCCAGAGGAAAAGGATCCAATCTTGAATCACTCACTCCCTCATCACTATCCATTCCTCGGGTAATTTATATAAAGAATATTTCTGTAATTTTGGTTAATTATAGTCCTATTAGTCTAACGAGTTCAAGTAGAATTTGTAGCAACATTGTGTCGAGTGTATCGGTTATATCACAACCACGACCTTGAGGGTTCATATTAATAGGATATCCTAGTCCTACAATGGTGCATCAACACACAAGATCTCTTACCTGATATCCAGAGTTTTGGGGTAAAGGTGATGAGGAAATCGAGAATTATTGGTTTATTTGTGAGGCCATCTAGAGGTCTCACGAAACTCTAGACACAAATAAACTGGTTTAGTTACAAAATACTTTGATGGGTCAAGCTCTAAAATGGTATATTAAATCTATTGAACCAGGGAATCCTCAAGGGAGGCCTTTCTCTTCAATCCAGGTAAATTAGACGTTTATATTTTTATTTTAATTAACTTAGTCAGAGAAATAAAATCTCTCTGAGTTGCGGGAGATAAAAAAAGATACAGTGAATATTCATGGAAATATAACAAAATACTTAAGGATGTGATATGGAAGTTAGAAACCCTATCCACGAATATCACTAGACAAAATGGTGTATTTAGGGCTTGTTACCGCTAACCTAAATCCCATTGACTCAATAGAGGATAACTAACTTGGGAGAATCATTGGAGAAAGCTATGAAGATTGAGGCAATGGAAGGATATCCTAGAATCTTGCGGGTTATGAGACCACCAAAAAATAGTAACATTACACAACTGCAAGGCTAGTTCTCTTTGTTGACTGATAAAATCCAAGATTTGACCCTTCTAGAGAAGTTCAACTAAAGGTATGGTGCACTAGTTTTTGTACCAAAGGTCATACATCAAATGAATGCCCTAGATTGAGGGTTTTAGGCCCCCCCACTCTCCCAATGTTGCCTCCACTAGTAGGACCACCATGAGGAGTTGCGTAATTTTCCACTGCAGTGTCATTTCATGGCTTTGTTTAATACCATGCTTTATCGAATCATCAAGGAGGTCAAAGAAATGAGTATTGAGATATTTGTAGAGGTCATGGCCACTCCCTTAGGAACTTTCCTGTTCTACAAAAATACACCTATATTCTGAATACACTTTATTGTGAATTTTGTGGGTCCCCTACTCATTCTACCAACCAATGTAGAGCTTTGGATGCTCTTATCGACATATTAGATCTTTCCATGTTTAGAGTCAATGAAACTGTGTTAGGGACCTAACCTCCCTAACCCATAAAGTGGGTAGAATAATATATTTATATGTAATAAAGGTAAATATTAATAAGGCCTGGCAATAACAAGGAATAAGTAAAATGTAAGAAGACCTAATAGAAGCTTCTGCTTCTAGAAGGATCTTCCTCTTGATTGTTCTTTTGGATAGATAAATTTAGTATAAATAGGAGTAGAGGGTATGAGAAGTTTTGTATTGAATAATTATTGAAATAGAGCTTTGCTCTGTTAGAGGTTTCCCCCTCGAAGAGGCAAGTGAACATTGGTTTCTATCAATTATGGTATTGTGGTTCCATATAATTTGTTGTTCCTCTGTTATATCTACAGTATTTATGTATTTTGTTGCTATATCGGTGTTATTATCTGTATTATTTCTCTTTTTTTCTAATATAATAGACCTTGTACCTTACAAGTGGTATCAAAGCACTTTCCTTGGCAAACAATTGTGGGTTAATTTTTTTTCAGGGTGGAGACATATTTTGGCATCTTAAAGCTACAAAGATCTGTCGTTATGTGCATAAAACCATAGTCGGGGAGTAATACACATAGGAAATACAAGTGGTACTTAAGTGCGCATTTGTTGGCCACCCTTGTAACCCTTGTTGGTACCCCTTTGAGTGGTAGTGTATTAAACAACCCTTGTATATAGATCAACCTATATCTCTTGAATCCCTCTATATATAAAACGATTGGAGGCCTGACTACTATAGTACCATTGAGAACAACACTCGGGAATATAATCTCTAGTACCTGGGTAGTCAGGTAATACGGCTAAGGGAACAGTCTAGCCTCCTTAGTTGGTGCCCTGAGATATTGGGTTGAGTACTATTTTTGGACATCGCACGTATATTAGAGAGTTATAGCATAGAGAAATACCTTGTCTATAGAACCCTTGAATACCCTAACCCTGGGGAAGGAAACAAAAATAGAACAGACAAGACCTATTGCTGCGCCATTGTGTCTCCTTCATTCTAGTTGCGAAAATACTACATATTTCTTCATGTTAAGAATTTGGGCATTTCAACACTGGAGTATTCTTCAGCTCGGAGTATAATTCTGCACGAGTAAAAAAAAAGAGTATAGTGGTCCCTCCAACACACTTATTTGGGATCTATCCCATTGTATTCCCATTTTCACCCTGATCACAATCGTACCTTTCATTTTTAATCCTTTTTTTTTTTCAGTGGACCCGACCCCATCCCAACTTCCCTATTTGTATGTCTATCCCATTATATTCCCCTTCTCATCCTGATCTTCATGGTACATATCACTTATAAGACCTTTTCTATGGTCCCACCCACCCATTTTCACTTACCCACAGTCCCCCTCTCCAAATGGACAACACTCACAACCAAGACCTGCAAGCTTCCATCAATGAAGCCAAGGAATCCATCCAACATGTGACATCTAACGTTGGCTCTACCAATTCCCACCTTGCACAAATTTGACACCATGGAGGCCAAATTCATGAACCAATTTAACACCCTCCAGTGTATTGTCAACCAGTTGTTGAACCACACTCCGGGTCCTTCCTCCTCGGACCAACTAGATGTTTTTTATTCCTCTCATTCTCTGCATTTTCAATCCAACTCCTTTCATCATGACTGTCATCTTCCCCACGTTGAGTTAAATAAATTTGATGGCCTTGATTCCACGGGTTGGGTCACTCAAACAGAGCATTATTTTTCTCTGCATGGTATTACTGATGAGTTGGCCAAACTTCGCTATGTTATCCTCTATCAAGATCCTAAACGATGGAAATGGTGGAAATGGCATAAAAATTCATGTTTGGGTATATTCCATGGACCCATTTTGTTTCTAAGATCTATGACCACTTTGAAACTGATACACACCAACTTGGTCATTTGACCAAGTTGAAATAGTCAGGCACAGTGGAAGACGTTATAACTTCTTTTGAAAATTTGTCTTGTCGAACCAAGGGCATGTCAGATGCATTATTCTATGAATACATTATTAGTGAACTAAAGGATTAAATCCAATCACAGGTGCTCATGGCCCGCCCTCAGACTTGGCTGGAAGCTACTAAACATGCGGAAAAATCCAAACAAGTTGTTTTTTCCCAGAAAAAAAAAACATCTTTTGTTCCTCGCCCTCGACCCACTACTCCTAACCCCCCTGCCACTCCCCTCAAGGTCTATAAATTAACTAGGTCTGAAATGGTTGAATTCCAACAAAAGGGTCTTTGCTATAATTTTGATGAAAAATATTTTTCGAGGCACAAGTGTAAGGAACATAAAAAAATTATGGTCATTTCCGAAAATTTTCCTGAAGAAGATGTGACAGTTCCCCTTATTGAACAACCTTCCCTTCCTAATTCTACCCAAGATCCCACTAACCCACCTAAATTTGACCCTCTCATTTCCTTGCATGCCCTCACTGGCTTCTGTTCTCCACAAACCCTCAAGTTCATTAGCTATATTAAGCATAAGAAGGTCATCATCCTTGTTTACAGTGTAGCACCCACAATTTTATTCATCATCGCATTGCCTAGGAAACCAATTGATATATTTGTGTTGTCAATAATTTTTAAATCATGATATCCAATGGTGGGTCCATGAAATCTGGTGGGTGTTGTGAAAATGTACATCTTCAAATTGGACATTACCACCTGAAATCTCATATGTTTTCCATTGACATGGGTGGTTGTGACATTGTGTTAGGTGTTGAATGGTTATGCACTTTGGTTCCCATTCTTATGGATTTTAAGGAATTAACCATGCAATTCCAATAGGAGGTACAAATGTATCAATTCCAAGGTCTCATAGTTGATTCTCCTAAGACCATCAATTCCCATTGCATGTAAAATATCCTCAAGAAAGGACACTCCACTATTATTTCTCAACTCCATTCCATTCAAGTGGTTGAGACACCATCTGTGCATCCTGACCTCCAAGCTAGCCTCTCCAAACATCAAGTTATTTTTTCCACTCCTCAGGTACTTCTTCCTTATCGTGGTGTTCATGATCATTCTACCCTCCTTGTTCCTAGTAGTCTTCCTCCCAATGTTAACCCTTATCATCATCCCTTTGTCCAAAATAATGAAAATGAGAAAATGGTGCAGGAATTGCTCCAAGAAGGTGTTATTCTCTCCAGTTCCAACCCTTATTCCTTTCCTATGGTTATAGTACTCAAGAAAGAAGGTATTTGGTGCAACTGACCCAAATTTTGTGCCCTCAATAAACTCACCATCAAGGTAAGGTTTCCCATTCATGTCATCGATGATCTATTGGATGATGTGAGTGGTGCTCAATACTTCACTAAACTTGATCTGCATGTTGTCTACCACTAGATACGTATGCAAGAAGATGACATCCCCAAGACTGCCTTTCGAACTCATGAGGGTTACTATGAGTTATTGGTCATGCCCTTTGGCCTGTGTAATTCCCCCTCCACCTTCCAAATCTTCACAAAGCATGCCTTCCTTCCTTTTCTCTCTCATTTTTTCTTAGTTTTATTTGATGATATTCTCATCTATAGTAAAACTTGGAAATCCCATCTTTCCCATGTGGATCAATTTCTCCATCTACTCTCTCAGCACCAAATTTTCTTCAAACACTCTAAATGTTCCTTTGGTGCCTCATAATTCGAGTACTTGGGTCATATTGTTGGCAAGGTTGGTGTTCAAGTGGATCCTAAGAAGATTGAAGAAATGAAGGATTGGCCTCACCCCAAGACTATCAAAATATTGTGTGGTTTGTTGGGTTTAACGAGATATTATCGTAAGTTTGTTCAGAATTATGGAAATATTTTGGCACCTCTCACTGCTCTCCTTAAAAATAACACTTGGAATCTCGCACCTGATCAGGCCTTTCAACCCTTGAAGGCGGCTATGTTCACTACTCCAGTCTTGGCCCTTCTTTATTTCACAAATACCTTTTTCCTGGAATGTGATGCCTCTAAGAGAGGAATTGGAGTCATCCTTATGCAAGAGGGAAGACCTTTAGCATTTACTAGCAAACAATTGTTAGAACACCATTTGGGCCAATCAATCTATGGAAAGAAAATGTTGGCTATTCTGCATGTCATGGATCTATGGCACCCTTATCTCTTGGGGAAACACTTCCAAATTAAGACAGATCATCAAAGCCTCAAATATTTTTTGGAGTAACGACCTTCATCCTCAGAGCAAAAAAAATGGGTGACTAAGCTCTTTGGATGTGATTATGAGATCATTTACAAGAAAGGCAAAGAAAATGTGGTTGTTGACGCTCTTTCACATAAATATGAAGATGAAGGGTCCCTTTTCTCCATCTCCTTCATTGTACCCGATTGGCTCCAAGATGTTTTCCATAAATGGCTCCAAGATCCTAAAATTTTGCATCTGATCCAACAATTGCAAGCCAACTCTCTAGTTTCACCAGGGTACTCTTGGAAAAATGATGAGCTTCACTACAAAATCCATTTGTATTGAAGTAAATATTCACAACTTAAATCCAGGGTTCTTTCTGAGCTTCATGCTACACCCACAGTTGGACACTCAGGGTTTACCAAAACCTATGACAGGGTCAGAGGTTTTGGTTTCTGGGATGGTATGAAAATGAACGTTTTCACTTTTGTGGGAAAATGTGATGTTTGTCAATGAAAAAAGGGAGAAACAATCAAAGCTCCTGACACACTACAGTCACTTTCGATTCCACCTGCTATTTGGAGGGACATCTCTATGGATTTTATTGTGGGACTACCTAAATCAGGAACTAAGTCAGTCATCATGGTGGTTGTTGATCATCTTTCCAATTATGCTCATGTATGCTCTCTTCAACACCCATTTAACACATTCACTATGGCTCAACATTTCATGGATAATGTCTTCAAGCTTCATGGTATGCCTCATTCTATTTTTTTTTATCGATATCCCACTTTCACTAGCAATTTTTGGCAAGAATTGTTCAGGCTACTGGGCACCCAATTGCATCTTAGCACCGCCTATCATCCCCAAAATGATGGTCAAACTGAATTTGCAAACAAGTGTTTGGAGACATATTTGAGGTGTTTTTCTTCTGAAAGACAAAATCAATGGGCTCAATGGTTACCATTAGCTGAATGGTAGTACAACACTTCTTACCATATATCTATTCACATGACTCCTTTTGAAGCAGTATATGGACAAAAGCCACCTTCTGTTATTTCCTACATGCCAGGTGTCACGAAGGTCCAGGTGGTTGACCAAACGCTTACAGTTCGACAGGTTATTCTTCATACCGTCAAATATTATTTGATCATGGCTCAGAACCGAATGAAGCAACAAGAAGATCCAGGTCACTTAGAATGTCAATTTGTTGAAGGAGACGAGGTATTTCTTCGACTGCAACCTTATAAGAAAACTTCACTTAAGGTCGAATTTTTTTAGAAAATGGTGCCCAAATTTTATGGTCCTTATACATCTCTCAAGCACGTGGGACAAGTGGCCTATCAATTAGCTTTTCACATTCCTTCTAAGATCCATCCTATTTTTTATGTATCATGTTTAAATAAGGTGATCGGAAAGTTCCAAAATCAAACCAAACTTCCCGAGTTGGATGAATAAGGATCCATATTGTTGAAGCCACAAGAATTTTTGGACCAAGGTGAGTGTCATATTTGTCAATTCACCATCAAGGAAGTGTTAGTCCAGTGGAAATATACAACTCCAACAGATGCCACCTAGGAGACAACTACCTTTCTGCAACAATTTCCTCATCTTCAGCCTTGAGGACAAGGTTGATTTTAAGGGGGAGGGCATGTTAGGGACCTAACCTCCCTAACCCCTCAATGGGTAGAATAATATATTTTCATGTAACAAAGGTCAATATTAATATGTCCTAGCAATAAGGAGGAATAAGTCAAATGTAAAAAGACCTAATAAAGCTGCCACTTCTAGAAGGATCTTCCTCTAAGTTGTTCTTTTGGATAGATAAATTTAGTTTAAATAGGAGTAGAGGGTATAAGAAGTTTTTTATTGAAGAATTATTGTAATAGAGATATTATCTACTGATTTTTTCCCCCTCGAAGAGGCAAGTGAACATTGTTTTCTATCAATAAAGGTATAATTTTGGTGTTGTGGTTCCATATAATTTGTTTTTCCACTGTTATCTCTACAATATTTTTTTATTTTGTTTCTATATCGGTGTTATTTTCTGCATTATTTTTCTTTTCTTATAATATAATAGACCTAGTACCTTACAAATGCCTCAAGGGTTTGGAGGAGGCCATCGAGGGGGAGGAAATTTTAGAGGATGGATTGGAATAAGGGGAACATGTCACTATTACAACTGTTATGAGCAAGGGAATCTTGCAAGAGATTGTCCACTTCCACAAAGACCATGGTGTGCACATTGTGTAAATAATACCCACTCCACTGAATATTGTCCTGATCTGATTTCCAAGTGGGAAGAATGTGCATGGAAAAGAGGGGCCAATCTGATCAATTATGAACCTAGATTTGTAGTTGAGGGAAAAGATTCAAATGTTAACATTTTCAGTAGAAGAGAAACTAAGGTTGGTGCCAATATTGAAATTCCTCACCAGATCAAGATCCAAAAAGCAGTATGTGATAATACAAAATATGACCCTATAAGACATAAGGTATTTTTCAAAGATCCAATGGATATTTTTCAAAGATGCAATGGATATATATATATATATATATATATATATATATATATATATATATATATATTGTAGATGTCATATATGGTAGAGAGCCAAGTGATGTGTATTGTAATATAGCATATGGTCAAGAGCCAAAGACATCTAAAATGTAAATGATATAAATTGAATATAATGAATAAAATGTATTGCCAGCTACATATGGACAGAGATGGAGATTTAGGGGCGAAGTATCCACAAGAGAGGGTAGTGGCCCAAGGGGGGGTGAGTTACCCATATCTATTCAACGAAAACCCATTTCCTATTTTTCTCTAAATTATCCTTGCCATGAATCTTCCATTAGTTGTTGAGTGGTCTAGAGCTCAATCATTGAACTCATGTAAGAGGGTTGGTGTGATAGTCACTTCCCATACTTATTGAGAGAATGAGGGATGAGTACAATCATATTGGGGAAGAGTGCAAATTGAGAGAATGAGGGATGAGTACAATCATATTTGGGAAGAGTGCAAGTCAAGCAAGCAAGGGAAAGAGAGGAAAATGCATATGGGTAGGAGACCATATTTTGCACATTCACATTTTTGCATAAAGAGTTATTTTTACATGAATCTTTCTGGATATCAATGTAATTCTGAGTGTGGGAGATGGAAGGAAGTTGTTTTGGACATTTTTGGCTGCTATTTGGAGTTGTAATCTCATGGATAAATAGGTTTCATGCCTGGGAGTGATGTATTTCTTGAAATTCTCCAAAGAAACATGTGTTTTGTTGTTGGGAGAATTTGTGTTTGTAGCTGTAGAATTCCTTAGGTCCCAGCAAGTAAAATTCTTGTCCAACTTGTGTTGGAATCCCTGCAGGTAAGTGGAAACACATGAGGGACTGTGAGCAGTGAAGGGGGATTCCATCCCTTGGGTTGTACAGGTTGATGGGAAGTGATATGGTGGATTGGAATTAGTTGTGAGTTTAACTTTTGAGAGGGGAACATTAGCCAACCTTAGGGACCACTGTCTCTTGTGTATTAATATCCCCATCTCAGGGGTGTCTTTTCTGTTGAGAACTGGAACAAAACGACTATGGTTGGGAGGAACATCTATCCTCTAGAGTGGGTTTCATACTTATATAAGATAAGTGTTCTTATCTAATGTGTTGATGTGTTAAATGTTGATATATATATATATATATATATATATATATATATATATATATATATATATATATATATATATATATATATATATATTTGATGTGCATTTTACTCTCAGTTATATTGGTTATAAATGTTTGTTGGGAGACAAATGATACATTTAAATCCCTGTTTGTATGGTTGAATATTGTTGTATGTTATTTAATTGTTTCTATGCATAGTTAAGTAATTGTATCTACATTTTTTAAGTAGTATAGACAACTACACGAGTTTAGTAGTCATGTTGTGTGATTATTTAGGCATTTGATTTAGTATCAGAAAAATTATGGGGTCATTTTAGTGCTGACGTGTCCTAGTTGGGGGCTAGGTATGTTACATGTTCCACCAAATTTCTAGTTCTGTGATGCATGAAGTTGCAGAATCGAGTTCTAAATCACATCCTCGCTAACCTAGAATGGAGAGAGAACCACTTCCTCATATAGATCCCATGGATAAGTCACATAAAGTTGTTTATTTGTGGTTATATCTATTTTCTGACATTTTGGATAATGAAAAACTTACTGGGAATTTTTGGAACACAATCAAGTGGGCCTTGGGGGCTGAAGGAAATTCAAAAGAGTCCATTGTTGCTAACCTTCCAGCACGGGACCCAAGTAAGATAAAAATAAGGAAGCAGAGAACTAGAAGGAAATTCTAGCTAAACGACCATACTGATGACTATGAGATCATGGATGTTGTCGAGGTGGACCAATTTTGAAGAAAATCAAGGAAATTTTGGAAAGAATCAAGGCAATGCCGAAAAATGGGGAGCGCGTCGAAAAGTGAGGAGCACATTGGAATGGGAAGAAAAACAACGTCGGAAAAAAAAGGAAGATCTGTGCTGAGAAAAGCAGTTACAAAGTGGACAAATTGTTGCAGAGTAGTTGGAAAGTGGACAAGTGTTGACTTGGAAAATGGTTGGATCGAGGAAAAATCAAGATTAAGCAATTGGAAAGTGGAAAAACCTAATCCTCTTAGGGTTAGGGTTTTTGTAAGGGATTCATCCCATTTTTTTTCGTAAGTAGAATGTATTAGGAATATGAAAAGGTAGTCCTTTTGATTGATTATGAGGTTTTGTTGAGAGATTGGTTAGATGTTCTCAGTTTTTTGAGGACTATTGTGATTTGTGGAGATCGATTGTAATGGAGGAAGAAATATACAGTGCGTCGCACTAGATTTTGCATGAATAATAATAAAGAGTTGAAGCAACTCATCTTTATGGACGTAGCCCTAGGAGGGGGTGAACCACAATATATCTAGGTTATGTGTGTATGTGTGCAATTGTTTTTTGATTACATTTTCTTTAATGATTTTTATGATGAACATGTTAGAATGGTAAAGGAAATAATATTGCGCACTAAGGATAAACTGATGAAATCTGTAGAGACAAACTAAATGGATGAATGTCATAGTTAGTATTTGGATATGGATCTTATGTTGTAGTATATGAATATATGTCTGTTGGTATATGTTGTTATAATGGTTAATGGAGTTTTGTTGGAATAGTGTGTCAATGGTCAGAACTAACATCTAGTTAGAATTAGCATAATAAATGGGTATCTAAGGGTTAACAAGTGAGTAGACATAACTCCCCTAAGAAAGAAACACATCCCCTACCATGGTTGTAGACATATGATTCCCACAACCACCAATAGAAGCCATCTTAGGTGAGACTGCGTAGTGCACTCTATGCATTGTGTTGTCTTCTGGTATCTAGAAGGGTCGATGGTCAAAGGGTTATTGGTAATATTGTAGTTAGAACCTGGGTCAGCCCTTAAGTAACCAACAATGGTTTTGTTTTCGGTTGGAATGAAAAATATTATATAGGGATGGATGTATCATGCAATATAGCATGAGGGTTTAAGAAAGGGAATGTTTGTAGGTTGCAATCCCACAAAAGAGGAGATTGAAATATGGTTAATAGTTCAAGAACTAGATTTTTCCCACAAAGATAATAGAATCCCTAGGTTGAAGCTAAGACAGTACTTGGAGAGATACGTATTCAGTGAAATACACGATATTTTCTTTAGTGATTTTCCCACGCTATTGCAGGAGTGGATATCATGGTTGAAATATTCCCATCCGAAAAATAGAGTTAGATCAGTGGAGTGGACAGAAGAGAATATCGCATGGTTGAAGAGGTTGAATAACAAACTCACGCGCGTAGTAGATTTATGGCTAGACAACATTGTAGTGGGGTATATCACTGATTTTGTAGCAAATACATCGAAGTATTATAGTGTAGCAGAAGATGATTTTCTTAAGGGTCCAAGGGGAAGGTACATCAGTTCTTTGTACACTTCAATCAATATATTATTACATGATAAAGGGGTATTAACTATGGAATCAGAAAACTAAACTACCCTACGTGCATGGGGGAGTTAGGGGAAACACTGAGGAATGTTTTATATGGAGGCGGAAATGGATAGAGAAGAGCAAGGTAAAGAGAAAGATCCCATTATGATGGATCAAGAGGAGATCCAGAAAATTCTTCAGAAGGAAGGAACGACGCACAGTGGCAGACCATACTAGTATAAGCTCAATAGGAATAAAAGAGAAGTAGCCAAGAGGGAAGGCTTGGAGAGTTATGAGGAAGAGGTAGAGGATCTTCATGCTGTGGAGCACATCGAAGAAATATTGCATTCCACATATGTAATAAATACTATAGGAGTGGGATCTAATCAGGAAGCAAGTAACCCTGTCCAGATCTGAATCATTGTAGAACCTACAACCCCATGTATGATTAACACATCAACAAAGAAATATTTGTTTAGAGAACAAGTGAATGATGGTCAGAGGAATCTAGGAGATCAAAATATAAGTGAGGGTACTATTGGAAGTACCAATAGTAGTATAGGTAGTCGTACAAGTGGAAGTACTAGTAGAAACACCAGTGGGAGTTCAAGTCTGAACAACAATACATAGATAGTAGTACCATGCGGAGAAGGTACAACACATTCATTAATGGAAGGTGTATATCCAATGATAATATTACCATATTTCCATGGGGATGGAACAAAAGAACCAGAGAAACACCTAATCATGTGTGATCAAATATGGGAAGCTAAAAGAATTATTGATGAGGAAAAAAACGTAGTGCATCTAGAAATAACATTCAGAAACCATGCATTGTATTGGTATATGAATCTAGAAGTAAACCATCCACAGGGTGCACCATAAAAAGTAGTAGAGATCAAACATAAACTGATCATTGAGTTTCATAGGCCGAAATCAGAGGATCAATTTATGAATGAGATGATTGAGGTTAGAAAAAAACCAGGAGAGTCTGTATTGGATATTAATCAGAAATTCAATACATTGAAAGGTAAACTGAAGTATCCCATTTCTGACATGAAACACATATAGTTATTTATAAATTCTCTATTACCACACTTCAAATATCCATTGAGAAAATAGAAATTTCAAACCTGGGAAGAGGAACTGCAAGAAGTGATGGAGTTAGAAGAGAATCAATATAAGTAGACATATCCAACTATAGAGTAGTTGGAGGAATACCTGAAGAAATTGACAGTGCAATTAAACCAGAATAAAAGTAGGGAGAAAAGAGAAGAAGTGTGGTGTACCCTATGAAGATAAAAAGGACATCATAAGAATGAGTGTCCTACATTTTCACAGTACCTGGGAGTAGGGATGCTAAATCCATTACCTACAGGAGGTCCTTGGTGTGAATATACAATACACATGGGAATAATCCTTATCACTGCCCTATGATGAAGAATTACAAGACATAACCGAAGAGTACTTTATGTAAATTTTGTAAGTCAGTGGGACATGAAGACAAAAATTTTAGAACTCTAGATTTAATGAAATAAAGAACCTCAGATGCATACAGGATGCAGGATGAGTTGATGGCAGGACAAACTTTTCCACAGTTTACAATGCACAATAATTTCAAGCAGCACAACAATTTCAACAACCTCCGTAGTATAATTAGGCACCATAATATTGATGCAGACCCCTGAACCCTCGGTCCAAGGTCTGCTCAGGATTTCTCTAAATTCACTTTGGCTGAAGAGGCTCCTTTGTTTTGCTGGAATGTTCAGCAAATCCACAAGTCCTTTGTAAAACTCTCCCTTTGTAGATTAACCCCAGGCACGAGCCTTACTCTCCTATACGACCACGATCTGGTCTTTACACAGGCATCTCTTGCTTCTTGGAAGTTCATGAGTTCGGGCGTCGAACTCTCGTGCTCCTCTTCTACGAAACCCTGAGACGTGAAAGTTAGTGGCGGTTTGACTTCCTTTTCGCACCCTTCGCAACTCGCAATCTCGCGAGTTGGAATGTAGACCCTTTTTGCTCCCCCTTTGCGAAATATCGAGATGTGATAGGGTAACTAAGGGTTGACCCCTCGATGTGTGAGTATATGCCACCTGTCAC
This sequence comes from Picea engelmannii, assembly GCA_009831015.1. NCBI lineage: Eukaryota > Viridiplantae > Streptophyta > Pinopsida > Pinales > Pinaceae > Picea > Picea engelmannii. The sequence continues at coordinate 146,194 of ML804065.1, forward strand.
CCTTGCGGTCCCCACCTGACAAATGTGCCACGCATTCACACGATCTCTCGCCTCTTCACCACTTCGCAACTCCTACACTATTCCTCTACCCCTTCAAAGATCCAAACTCTGAAATGAGAGTTCATAGGAGATCCGATGGCGCTCATGGTTTCATGAACTCTCCATAGATAATTTTGACCGTTCGTTGCTCCTGCGAAATGAACCAATGTTCTCCCCTCTGAAATTTACTTCTACTGGATGACTTCGAACCTCGTCTCCCTTTGAAGTATTTCAATATCCATCCTCCTTTGAAGTGTTCAAAGGTGTTATCCCTTCTGAGATTTCTCTTTTGACTCAAGTCTCAAAAAGGACCCCTGCACACACTCCTTGCGACAGACTTTCAAATACTTCTAAGTATTTGATTTCTTGACTCTGTGCACCCTTTCAGAAACAACAGTCCTTCAACTCTCCCCTTGGTTGATAAGTTCTAAGATTTCAACCAGCCTACGCACACCTTGCACGGCTTTTGTGCTTCACTTGCACTTCTGCTGGAATGAGAACAATGGTATCCCTCCTGAGCTTTCAGAGATAAAATTTGAACCTTTGTCAACGCACTCCTTGCAAGAACTTCTGACTCAAGAAGAGAAACAATTGAAACTCATTCCCTCTCTCTCAGACTTCAAACAATCAACATGAAATCCTACATAGACACATTATTAAAGCAAATACATAACAGAAATATTAAAGCAACTATCAGCATACCATTCAGCATGTATACACAGAAGACATCATAACACCATGAGTCTGATTCAAAGCTCCATATATTAATTCAAAGCTTCTCTACATGGGTTCTCCTATACAACTCTCTGCTACAGCTCTATGCTTATAATAATAATAATGTTACAATGATACAAAGATGAGGGTGTCTATAGTCGTTTTCCCTCCTACACTCCTAAAACTATCTAATCTTCATTCAAACCTACCTACCTTCATTAACTATGAATAAATGCCTCTACATTCTACAGATGAGAACGAATCTCTCAATATTTGTTTACAATATCTTGACATAAATGTAAGTACACTTCCCCAACTATCACATTTATATTTTCTTCCTAATCTTTCAAAACGTGAAAAACATGAAAAATGTGTTGGCGCTTGTCCCAGCTGGCTTCCACCTTCATGCTTGCTTGGCTGCTGACGATGCTCTTGCATCATACTCCCTTGCTTGAAAATTTTCATGAACTCCTATTCATGAGCACTTGCACGGTCTGTCCATGCTTCTGAATTTCTGCTTCATCTTCCCAACTGGCATCTTCAACTGGGTGTCCTTTCCACTTGACCAAGTATTCAAAATACTCTTTTCTCCTGGTCTTTTTGCTAACTCTCTTGTCAATTATTCCTTCCATCTATGGATTTTCAACTACAGGCATTTGTTTGGTCCACTGAACCTCTATCTTTTCATCCTCTGCTCCAGTTTTGTAAGGCTACAAATCCGCAACATTGAATATCGGTGAAATTCCGATCCCATCGGGTAATTCAATCTCATATGCGTTTGCCCCAAATTTCCTTATGACCTTGCATGGTCAAATCTTCTTCATTTTCAGTTTTTTATATGTTCCTCTTGGGAACCCTTCTTTCCTCAGATGTGAAAGAATCAGATCATCAACTTCAAATTGAAGTTCTTTCCTGTGTTGATCTGCTCCGCGTTTGTACTCTTGACACGAATTCTGTAATCGCTTCTTTACTTGGCTATGAAGCTCCTTCATTGCTTCTACAAAGTCCTCTGCACTAGCACTTCTGAATTTTGTTGGTTCTGAATATTTCAATTCAGAAACTCCCCTTGGCTGCATTCCATATACAATTTGGAATGGACATTGCCCTGTGCTTCTGTTGAATGAGTCATTCTAAGAAAATTTCGCCTATGGCAGAATGTGATCCCACTGACTATGGTGTTCAGTCAATAGGCTCCTCAACAAATCTCCCAAGCTTCTGTTCACAACTTCTATCTTCCCATATGTCTGAGGATGACAAGCTGAGCTAAAATAAAAACTTGTCCCTAGCTTCTTCCACAAAGTCCTCCAGAAATGTCCCATGAACTTGGTATCTCGATCTGAAACTATAGTCCTTGGCAAGCCGTGAAGTCTGATGACTTCTTTGGAAAATAGGTTCACAATATGAGTTGCGTCGCTAGTTTTCTGGCATGGTATGAAATGTGCCATCTTGGAAAATCTGTCTACCACCACAAAGATTGAATCAAATCCTCTTTGTGTCCTTGGTAGTCCCAAAATGAAATCCATGCTCACGGCATCCCACGGCCTCTCGGGTACGGGTAATGGCTGGTATAACCTTGTGTTATGTATTTTCCCTTTTGTGTGCTGGCAAATTCTGCATCTGTCCACAAAATTCTTAACATCTGTCCTCATCCCTGGCCAAAAATATGCGCCATTCAACTTTGAGAACATTTTTTCATGACCGAAATGTCCGGCCAATCCTCCACTGTGTTTTTCCTTCAGCAGATTCTCCCTCATGGAGCATTTTGGAATACATAACTGATTGCCCCTAAATAATAATCCATCCTGGATAATGTATTCGGTCCACTGGCTTCTGTCCCTGAGAATTGGATTCTCAGATGCCTCATATGCTTCTTTAAAATCTAGGTCATCTTTGTACATTTATTTGAGGTTATCAAAACCCAAAGTTTTGACTCTGAATTCCTACATCAACAAACATTTCCTACTCTAAGCATCAACAACTTTGTTAGCAGTTCCAGAAATATGTTTAATTACAAAAGTAAAATTCTGCATGTATTCCACCCATTTAGCATGCTTTTCGTTCAACTTGTCCTGTTGAGTCACGAATTTCAAAGCGTGATTATCGTTGTACAAAACAAACTCCTTAGGAACCAAATAATGGCTCCATTTCTTCAACGCTTGTATGACAACATAAAATTCTTTGTCATATGTTGAGTACTTGATCTTCTCTTCATTCAATTTCTCGCTGAAATATGCAACCGGCCTATCATCCTGGCTCAAGACCACTCCAATTGCAAATCCACTCACGTCACACTTGACCTAGAATGTCTTGCTAAAATATGGCAAAACCAAAATTGGTTGCTTCGTGATCTTCCTCTTCAGTAGGTTGAAGATTTTCTCTGCTTCCTTTATCCAATGAAAAGATTTGTGTCTTTTCTTCACCATATCCATCATCTGTGCACTAATTCCACTAAAATTTCGGATGAATTTCCTGTAGAAACTAGCTAAACCATGGAAGCTTCGAACTTCAAACACACTTTTTGGTGATGGCCAATTCTTAATCGCTTCTACCTTTTCCGGATCCATCTTCAACTCATTCTCAGAGATAACAAAACCCAAATAAATGAGTTATGTCCTCATAAATGATGATTTCTTCATGTTTATCAACAACTTCTCTTGTTGTAATCTCCTCATCACTGTAGCTAAATGCTTCAAGTGTTCTACTTTTGTCTTGCTGAAAATCAATATATCGTCAAGATATACGATGACGAATTTCCCGATGAAATCCTTCAGTAATTCATTCATCAATCTCATGAAAGTACTAGGTGCATTTGTTAAGCCAAATGGCATAACAAACCATTCATACAACCCTTCATTTGTCTTGAATGTTGTCTTCCATTCATCACCTTCTCTCATACGAATCTGATGATATTCGATTTTCAAATCAATATTTGAAAAAAATCTTGCTCCACTCAAGGAATCCATCAAATCATCCATTCTTGGCAATGGAAATATGTATCTGATGGTAATCTTATTGATCTCTCTTGAGTCGGTACACATCTTCCAGCCTCCATCTTTCTTTGGGCTAAGTACTATCAGAACAACACATGGACTCAAACTCTCTCTAACCAATCCTTTGTCCATTAAATCCTGGACCTGTCTCTTGACTTCTTCATTCTCCTGCAGCGTCAACCTGTACATTGCTTTGTTTGGTAAACTGGCTCCGGGTATAATATTGATATGATGACTTATACTCCTGATCAGTGGCAACGAACAAGGTAGTTCGTCCACTACTATATCAACGAACTCTTCCAACAAATTTTGGATTTCTTCTGGTAAATCATCCACTCTTGTACTGGTCAAAATGATTCTAGGCTTCCTGACCATAATAAATTGTGTGTCTTCCTTCTTCTTAACCTCCTTAAGAAGTTCCTTCCCACTCATGAGAAGTACAATGTTGTTCACCTCTGGCTTCATTTCTTTATCTTTAATTGGCCGCAACATGTGAGTTCTCCCATTATTCTCCAGGGTGTATGTGTTCTTTCTCCCATCATGAATCACATTCCTGTCATATTGCCATGGTCTACCCAACAATAGATGACAAACATCCATGGGAATGAAATCACATAATATTTCATCCTTATATCCTCCTATTTTAAATTCAACTAAACATTGTTTAGTGACATTTACCTGATGTCCTTTTTGTAGCCACGAAACTCTGTATGGGCTTGGATGTACGATAGTCTCTAGCTCCATCTTTTCTACCATTTCTGTAGAAATGAGATTGTCTGTGTTACCACTGTCCTATCTTTTGTCTTGAAAGTAGTTTGAAACAGTCTGTTTCTTTGGGTTGGGTTCTCTGCCTCCTTCTCTGGCGTTAAGAGAACTTTCCTCATCATCAAGGATCTTCCGCCCTCAGCATCTTTTGCCTCAATATTTCATCTTTGTGCTTCAGCAATGTGATTTTCACCACCTTCTTTCTTCCTATATGGACACTCATAAGATTTAAGTCCATTCTTCCCACAGACAAAAAATTTCACTTCACCTCCTCTACCTCTTCCTCTTCCTCTAGCTCGAGGAAAAGTATTTCCATCAACATATTGCCCTCTCTGTGAGCTTCCCCCTCTCTCAAGATGAGTTTGAGGTTTCTTTCCCTCTTCTTTAGGCTTCTGAGTCCTGTCTTGGGAAATTGTTTTTCCTCTGGCTTGACTTCTAGATCAGCCTCTTTGACCTTGCTTTCGGCTCAGCTTCTCTTCAACTTTCAGAGCCATATGATAAGCATCCTCCACATTTTGAATGATCATCATGCTCATCTCATCTTGAATTTCATATCACAGACCATTCATGTACCTGGTAGCCTTTTCATCATCACTTTCCCAATGACATGCTCTGATGCTTATCTTGTAGAACTCTTCAGTGTATTCTTTCACTGACATTAGCTTTTGTCTCAAATTCTACATCCTCTGAAACAGAGTGATTTGATCATCCTTGGGTATGAATTTGGCTTTCATTTTCGTAACCATTCTATCCCAACTCTTAATTTTCTGCTTGCCTTTGTAGCATCTGTCTACCTGTAGTTCATCCCACCATAGTGGTGCATGCCCTTTAAGTCCAGTGACGGCATGTTTGACCTTCTTTTATTCCTCGACATCCTCATAGTCAAAATATTTATCCAGAGTTCTGATCCAGTCTAGAATCTCTTCAACATCTAAGTTTCCCTCATACATGGGAATCTCCATTTTTTCCCTAGCACCTATCCTTGCAAGAGCCCTGAATAGGAGTTCATCCGCAGCATCTTCGACTGCTACTTCTTCTCCTTCGTTTCCATATTTGTTTTCACTGTCAGCCTCACTGATATCCCCAACGTCGATTGTGCGCCTCTGTGTTGTCTCCATGGCATCAAGCCTAGCACGTAATTCATGTATTTCCTTTTCCACTGCTGGATCAGGCATTGGTCTATCTCTTCTTCTCGGATGCATGGCTGAGAAATGATCCTCTTTTCTCTGCTACAGAAAGTAAAGAACTCTTTCTATGCTCTAATACCACAACTGATGCAGACCCCTGAACCCTCGAGTCGAGGTCTGCTCAGGATCGCTCTAAATTCCCTTGGGCCGAAGCGCCTCCTTTGTTTCGCTGGAATGTCTAGCAAATCCACAGGTCCTTTGTAAAACTTTCCATATGTATATTAACCTCAGGCGCGAGCCTTACTCTCCTATACAACCACGATTTGGTCTTTACATAGGCGTCTCTTTCTTTTGAGAAGTTCACGAGTTCAGGCGTTGAACTCTTGTGATCCTCTTCTATGAAACCCCAAGACGCGAAAGTTAGTGGCAGTTTGACTTCCTTTTCGCACCCTTCGCAACTCGCAATCTCGCGAGTTGGAATGTATACCCTTTGTGCTCCCCCTTTGTGAAATCCCGATATGTGATAGGGTAACTAAGGGTTGACCCCTCAATGCGCGAGTATACACCACCTGTCACCCTTGCGGTCCCCACCTAATAGATGTGCCACGCATTCAAACGAGCTCTCGACTCTTTGCCACTTTGCAACTCCTGCACTATTCCTCTACCCCTTCAAAGACTTGAACTCTGAAATGAGAGTTCACGAGAGATCCGATGGCCCTCATGGTTTCGTGAACTCTCCACAGAGAATTTCGACCGTTCGTTGCTCCTGCGAAATGAACCAATGTTCTGCCCTCTGAAATTTACTTATGTTGGATGAATTCAATCCTCGTCTCCCTTTGAAGTATTTCAATCTCCGTCCTCCTTTGAAGTGTTCATAGGCGTTATCCCTTCTGAACTTTCTCTTTTGACTCAAGTCTAAAAAAGGACCCCTGCACGCACTCCTTGCGGCAGACTTTCAAATACTTCTAAGTATTTGATTTCTCGACTCTGTGCACCCTTTCGGCAACAAAAGTCCTTCAGCTCTCCCCTTGGTTGATAAGTTCTAAGCTTTCAACTAGCCTGTGCACACCTTACACAACTTTTGTGCTTCACTTTCACTTCTGCTAGAATGAGAACAATGATATCCCTCTTGAGCTTTCAGAGATAAACTCTGAACCTTTGTCAACGCACTCCTTGTAGGAACTTATCACTCAAGAAGAGAAACAATTGAAACTCATTCCCTCTCTCTCAGACTTCAAACATTCAACATGAAATCCTACATACACATAATATTAAAGAAAATACATAACAGAGAGATTAAAGAAACTATCAACATACCTTTCAACATGTGTACACAGAAGGCATCATAACACCATGACTCTGATTCAAATCTCCATATATTAATTCAAAGATTTTGTACATGGGTTCTCCTCTACAACTCTCTACTACAACGCTATGCTCATAATAATAATAATGTTACAATGATACAAATATTAGGGTGTCTATAGTCATTTTCCCTCCTATGCTCCTAAAACTGTCTAATCTTCATTCAAACCTACCTACCTTCATTAACTACGCATAAATGCCTCTGCATTCTACAGATGACAGCGAGTCGCTCAAGATTTGTTTACAATATCTTGACATAAATGTAAGTACACTTCCCCAACTATCACATTTATATCCGCTTCTGACTCTTTCAAAACGTTTCAAAACGTCAAAAATGTGTTGGTGCTTGTCCCATCTGGCTTCTGCCTTCATGCTCACTTGGCTACTGACGATGCTCCTGCATCAAATATCATCAACAAAACATGGATCCACAAGGTAACAAAGGAGGATTCATATGTAGAGGAAGAGGGCCTATTATCTTCCATAATTGTCAACATAAATGATATTATGCTAGAGATTGTCCTCAGCCAGCAACAACATGTATGTACTATCGCGGTGAAATAAGAGTGCCTGAAGTTAATGACGAAGATCCAGGAAAAGATAAATATAAATAACCAGAATGCTCAGTGGAATGTTGCATAAATAAGGGATCCTAGGAGGAACATCAATATAGTGACTAGAGGAGGAGTGGAGATAGGAGAAGATGCACATGATTAGAAGAAGGAATCTCAGTGTTGGATTCAAAAGAACACTCAACCACACCAACAGTTTGATGTAAATAAGGAGAAGGAAAATTTAAAGGAAGCAAAGAAGGATTTCTTAAAGGAGAATGTAGCCTCCACATTGAATACTACATCGAGGTATGATACTCCTATTTTTTATATGCCTCAGTCTTTGGATCATACTTACAAAGGAGAGAAAATAGAGAAAGTAAGTAACTTAAAGAATTTCCTGGAATCTTGCTTTAAATTACTTAATGATAAGAATTCCATGGATTTGATTAAAAGTATGCTTGAGAAATATAGCATAAAGGAAGGGGTAGGAACAAAACCAAGGAATATTAATCAAGTCCATAGAAAGAAAATAACTAGTAGAGAGTTCATGTTGAATGCAAATATAGGAGAAATTAACATGCGAAATGTTATCCTAGACTTAGGATCAGATGTCAACATTTTTCCAAAGAAGAATTGGGAAGCAATGGGAGAACCTACACTAGGATATTCCAATATCCAATTCAAGCTAGTGAACCAAAAGAGAGTGATTCCCATAGGTATATTAAACAATATGATTTTCTTGGCATGGGTTTTCCTCTGTTTCCAGCACTACTTTTCTTCCAATTCCGGTGTGCTCCTCACTTTCCAGCGTGCTCCCCATTTTTTGACTTTGCCTTGATTCTTTCCAAAATTTCCTTGATTTTCTTCAAAATTGGCCCATTCCAATAGGAACCCAACACTAACATTGTGACTCATCCTTAGTCACTCACTGACTCATGCATCTTCCACCACCTGTGCAAGTGAATCATACATATGTGTTGCTTTCTAGCATTTCTCCTGAGCCTGGTTTCTCTTCTCCAACATGGCTTCTACCATATGTTCACTGACTAGAGGTTTCAATATTTCTCCTCCCTCCAATCCTATATTTTCTATCCTTGATTTTATTCAAAATTGGTCTGTGCCAACAGATGTTATGTTGGACTTAGGTTCTGATGTCAACATATTTCCTTGGAAAACTTGGGAAGCAATGGGCAAGCCCAAACTTGTATATTCTCCTATCCAGTTGTAGATGGAAAGTCAATACTGCATCTACTGGTAGGTGGGATGAAAAATGTCAAAGTAGATTTGGCTGGTGTCAAAACAGTGGTAGACTTTGAATTCATCGAAAATAATAGGGGAAAAAGATATGTACCCATCTCTGTTAGGAATTGAATAGTCCTATGTGGATTACGTTATAATCAATCTTAATAAATAAATCATTACCTTTGAATATGATGGCATGAAGGTAACCCAACCTTTACACTCTTATCAAGGTCCACGATATACTGATCCAACAAATGAGAGTATGGAATAAGATTCTTTAGATCAAATATACACTATGATTTTAGGAAATCGAGCATATTACATTAACTACAATATAGATGGATCCATAAGTTGGTGAAGTATTCAGTCTGCAAAGGAAGACTCTGAAGCTTCTTGGGACAATTGGCGACAAGGCAGGTATGAGAAATTTTCAATATGTTGTACAATTGTGTGAGAAGTAGAGTGGATTGGAATGAATATCAGGGAGTTTATAACATATGATCATGCGTCATATTTACATATCTTTCTCATTAATATGGAAGATGGGGTTACGACAAAGAACAGAATCTCAACACTTGACCTAGACCTGAAATCTTCTCCATCTAGGTGGTGGGATACTCATAAGGAGAATCTATCCACATGGGATGAAGTCAAACATGCTATACAACAACAGTTTCTTTTGTATCCGCAAGTACATAAGTTGGGACAAGAATGAAGAAAATAGAATAAAATGTTATCCTTGGAGATATACGATGGCCAATATAACCCAGTTGCACACATTGAACATTTCTTACAAGTTTGGAAAGTTGTGCAACTTTCATCGTTTTTGTGGACACATAAATTATTTCACTCTTTAGAAACTATTCCAAAGTCGTGGTATGTGCACGAGGAAACAAGAAGACAAACAGTATGCTGGAAGACACTTCAAAATTAGTTCTTCCATGATTTCTGTTTTTCTGGTAAGTCTCCTGAAATTACTCTTGTACTGCAACAAATCAAAATGATGTTATTTACATATGAATTTATTTCCACATATCCCCTTGTATTCTATACTAAACATGATTAAATAATCCATAATATCCTTTATCCATCCCATGATCGAATACCCATGGATTGTAGTAAAGTTGATAAGGACCTAGGAGACCCTAAGGCACTAGAAGAGATTAAACATTTAAATTTTAAAGAATCCACAGGAACCAGAGAAGTCAAGGATACCATATCATATGATATCAATAAATCATACACCAAACCTTTGAGGTTGTGGAAAGTAAACTTAGGGAGTGAGGACCATCCTAATATGATGTCCATAGGTGACTATTGGGATGATAAAAATATGAAAAATATATTGACTCTATTGTAGGAGTACGAGGATCTCTTTCCTAAGAGTTTCTTAGAACTGAAGGGAATTAAGGGAGATTTAGTTGAAATGAACATTGACCTAAAATGTGATGCTAATCTGGTTAAAAACAAACCTTACCATCTCAATCCATGAGTAAAGGAGAAGGTTAAGAAGGAGATAGATCAAATGTTATCTACTAGGTTTATTTTTCCCATGGATGAGGATGAATGGATCAATCCCATTGTGATACAGAGAAAGAAGGGTACTGATGATATTCGAGCTTGTGTCGACTACAAGAGTTTAAACTCGTCATGTGTACACAATCCTTTTCCATCTCCCTTCAGTGATGAAGTACTAGATCAGGTGGTGGAAAAGGAAACATACTCATTCACAGATGGGTTTTCTGGGTATCACCGGGTTAGAATTATGGAAGAAGATAAAATAAAGAATACCTTCACTATTGAATGGGGTACTTTTTATTATAATGTTATGCCATTTGGGATGAAGAATGCCCCAACTATTTTCTCTCGAATAATAGTTGCTTCATTTCGTGATTTCATTCATAAATTTTTTGAACTGTATATGGATTATTTTACTGTGTACAACCTATTGAGAGAGCATATAAGTTTACTTTGGTTGATGTATGATTGTTACAAACAAATTTAGATTTCATTAAACTTGAAGAAGCGTATTTTTTGTGTACCATTTGGCAATATTCTAGGGCATATAGTATGTAGGGAGCGAGTACTAGTGCACCCTCTGTAAGTTGCGGTCATCCTTGTTGATCCATATTCTTGATAAACTTGGTGTTTTTTCAGTTAACCACTTTCAGGATTTCCATTACCCATTTTCTTGCTTATTTTCCCTTCATTTTTCTTCTCTCCTATCAAAATTTTTTCGAACACTTAGTCATTCTTCGAATGATGTGAAGTGGGGTAGCACAAAATTCAAATGCATAGGTCTATAGGTTTGTCATACCGTAGGTCCGCATCCACACTATTAACATTTCTTACCTTTTATTTCCTTGAATCTATTAATTCACTTTCACTTTTCATACTTAGTCACTTTTGGAAAAAGAGGATACAAAGTTGTATGTCATTAGTCAAAGATTTCTTGAGTACCCAGGTCTGCAAACCCGCACTCACCAAACAATGTTACTCTATTTTCCTTTTTCCACTTTTTGTATATTTAGTCGATTTTCCACTAAGGTGGATGAAGAATCACATGTTTCCCATTTAATTCAATTCTTAGGTCTACAAGTCCACTTCCTTCTTAAATACTTAACCATATTTGCAATCTAATCCAGACCTCTTCACCCTTTCCCGTAGTCATGTTCACGAGATTGTAGGTATGCAACTCCACATTTTTGTGTTAGACATTTCTCACTCCCCATACATCATTTTTCACCTTCATACTTAACATTTTTTGTCCATCATAATATCACATCACCATTTCCCATCACATTTATTATCTCCTCCACATCAATCACAACTCATATAAGCATAATGTCATTATTAATGCATAACACATCTATTAAATATCACAATAAATCTAAATCTCATGTAAGTTGATGAAATTTAAGAATGATCTATTATTGATTGAGTTATTAAGGCGGTACATGGTATAATTTAATAAAATCAAATATTCCAAGTTGTAAGTATCAACAATAATTCCACCTTTTTTCAAAAGAAGAAAAGAATGTTGGGAAAGAAAAAGGAGTTGCTTTGTGGAGATATACTGAATACATTGGGTCATGAAGATCAATAGTTCCAGTGGTCCATGGAATATAAGTACTGCAAGGCTATTTCATCGATCGAAAATAAAATGACCCTAATATGGACCTCATGAATAACATTAGGAAGAGGTGTTCTAGAGGTGACTGAAATGAAGAATATTGTTCAATGGTACATAGACAAATTCATTTATGAAGGAAGAATAATTCAAATGAAAGGTCATCAACCCCTTTATCTAGCTCCTTTAGCATTCTCCAAAATGCTATGACTTCTTGCACAAACTATCCAATTCAAGAGCGAAGAAGTCGACGAATTTGTGAAGCAAAATAAAGGAGGAAACACACTTTTTAGCAATTAATTGGAGGATTCGACTAGTAACCTTGGTACTTCCAAAATTGAGGTAACTTCATTGAAATACCCATACAAAGAATTTTCATGGTTATTTTCTCACATTATCATTTTGGAATCTATTATGTTTGTATCAAGAAATGTTATATATGCTATGCATTTTTCTCTACATTAAAAAGACAACATTGATTGGGGTTACATTATGTGAAATAAAATTTCCTTCCAATTAAATAACCTCAAAAATACTCAAAGGTTTCATATGACTTATTACCTCATTTTATCCATTGCTTATGTCCATGTATTCAAAGACTTTCCATGGGAAAAACATGTTGATTTTAAGTTGGATCCAGTCTATGCATGGTATTTAGTCCTATACAAACATAAATCTCAATACAATTTCTACCTAGTTCATAAAAAAATCATTTCAGAATTCAAAAAATTAACATTTGGACATAACACATCAAGGGTATCCATGGAAGAAACTACCTTTATCTCTGGGAAACAGGTTTATGAATTTTCTGAAGAATTTACTATAATTAGATTATTTGGTAGTGAGGAGAATCCTTTCCTTTTACCATTTTATACATTAGATCAATTCTTTGTTGGAGAAATATGTAGACAATACAATACTTGGGCCCATTTCTTCCATGATAAGAGGAAAAAGAAACTCATACCCCTACCATGGAAAATTGGGAATTTCATTGCTAAGCACATAACTCACCTTAATGAATTGGCAAGACATCATGAATAATTAGGTTTGAAGGGAAAAAAATTGATGAAGGTTTTGACCCAAACAACAAATTTACTACATGTATGCAATTAGTAGGGTATTCTTCACACTTCACCAGAATTGAACAGTTTCAATAGGGTGGTGGAGATAATTTAGATCTCTAGGAGTTAGTGTCCTACCAAATTTCAAATCACACAGGAGAAATAAACAACACAAATTAAGGACATAGACAACACGGTATAGAAACAACAAGTCAAAACCCCAATTCACCAATAACATCCCAAAGAAGAACTCCATAGATAATGAAAAATAGAACTAGTGGAATGGATACTAGAAAAAACATCAGTGGGAGGCTCTGATGATGGTGGAGATAAAGTGATGCCACACAACCCCTCCTCAACCTGCAGGTCGGAAGGTCCGTGCGCAGAGGATATTTCCTTTACCACTGGCCCGAAGAGCTCTTGAAAATGGCACCTCTATTTCCCTTTCGGGAAATTTGCACCCACAATCAACTTCGAGAATTCCACCTTGTATTCGGGAGATCGGACTTCGCACTTCCGCGAATCCGGTGATCAAGTGTCTTGTCTCTCAATCTCCGAAAACCCGAAGATATTCAATGCAGACTCTTTCTCTCCCTATTTTGGATTTCTCCTTATCGCGATTCTGGTGGTCGTGATGTTGAGCAACTCGTCTCCTCGACTCCCGAAACCCGATTTACCAAAAGATCGATGCACTCGTAAGATTTGACTTTTCAATGGCCTTTCACTCCATTGGGACTTCGGAATTCGCGATATCGTGAATCCTAATGCAAGGAATTCAAAACTTCACTCCACGAAACCCTAAAATGGTCAAATGAATTGACTTCCTTGTCGATAGGGCACCACCTATCCACCCTGCCGATTCCTGTGTCCCACACGATCCTTTTGTCCCTTCAGGACTTCGCGTTTCGTGATTTTGCGATTCCCGTTGCGAAGATTTCGGGACTTCCTCTCGCAAAACCCCAAAATGGAAGTTCACAGGTAAATCCAATGGCCCCTATGGCTTATATCTATGGTTCTACTCCTCCTGAGCTTAAACTTTGGGAATACTCATTGTAACCCCCTGCTCCTTTGTGAGATCTGGCGGCTCATGGGACTTCGCGGATTCTCCACAGAAAATTTCGACCATCCGTCTCTTTCCTTGAGAACTTGTCCTCCTGCAGTCCGACGTCGCTACGCCTTCTCTCAAATTTTTAAAGTACTTGGCCTCCTGCCTTCCTTCGACCCCTTCGAAGGTTAAAATCCTTCTGAGCTTTCCCATGACTTCGAGTCTTCCAGAAAGCTCCTGCTCTCACTCCTTTGTGACAGACCTTCAAACACCTTCAAATGTTTGACTCCCTTTGACTCTGCACACACCTGCAGCAACAATCTCTCAATACTTCGCTCAGGTTCGAAACTCTAAGACTTTACTCAGCCTGCGCACTCCTTGCACGGCTCCTGTGCCTAACTGCACTTCTGAGTGAATGAGAACAAAAGCTACTCTATCTGAGCTTTTAGAGACAAAAATCTGAACCCTTTTTCAACGCACTCCTTGTGGACAATTCAACTGCACTCCTTGTAGGAACTCTTGCTCAGATAGAGAAACAATTGAAACTCATTCTATTACCCTTTCCTCTCAGATTTCAAACATTCAACAAGAAATCATTCATACATATCATAAAAGCAAATGTACAACAGAAAGAGTAAAATAACTATGAGCATAACATTCAAAGATGCATACACAGAGAATATTTGAACACCATGAGTCTGAATCAAAACCTTCTTGTATTAATTCAGAACTTTTGTACATAGAGTTCGGCTATATAGCTCTCTACTTCTTTTCTATGCTCTCAATTGGCATAATCTTCATGCTTTTCACACTAATGTTACAATACACAATGAGGGTGTCTATATCCTGTTTCCCTCTTGCGCTCTAAAATTGTCTAATCTAACATTCAATTCTATCTACCTTCATTAACTATCGTAAATGCCTTCTATCTACTAAGGACGAGAGAGAATCACTCAAGGTCCATTTACATTATACAAGTGTTCCTCCACTTGGAAACTTCATTAATACTTCAAAACATTTTCAAAATTTGTGTTGGGTGCTTTTCCA
The DNA here is from genome assembly GCA_009831015.1 of Picea engelmannii. Classification (NCBI taxonomy): domain Eukaryota; kingdom Viridiplantae; phylum Streptophyta; class Pinopsida; order Pinales; family Pinaceae; genus Picea; species Picea engelmannii. The sequence continues at coordinate 161,273 of ML804065.1, forward strand.
GCTGTTCGTTGTCTCCACACTGGCTCGCTTGGGATGCTCATGCATCATACTCCCTTGCTTGAAAATTTTCATGGGCTCCTGTCCATGAGCTCAGGCACAGTCTGTCCATGCCTCTGGATCTCTGCTTCATTCTCCTAGCTGGAATATTCACTTGGATGGCCCTTCCATTTGACCAAATACTCAAAGTAATGCTTTCGCCTAGTCTTTTTGCTCACTCTTTTGTCCAGTATGCGCTCCATCTGTGGTTTTTCTGCAATTGGCATCTGTTTTGTCCATTGGATCACTGGATGTTCATTTTCCATCCTGGTTTCCTTAGGTTTATATGGGTACAAATCTGAGATATTGAATATCGGAGAAATTCCAATCCCATCGGGTAATTCAATCTCGTAAGCATTCGCCCCAAATTTCTGCAAGGCCTTACATGGTCTGATTTTCTTCATCTTCAATTTGTTATATGTTCCTCTTGGGAACCTTTCCTTTCTCAAATGTGCCAAAATCAAGTCACCAACCTCAAATTGAAGTTGTCTCCTATGCTGATCTTCTTTGTGCTTATATTCCTGGCTCAGATTCTACAATCTCTCCTTCACCTGGCTGTGAAATTCCTTCATCGCCTCTGCGAAATTTTCTGCACTAGTGCTCCTAGTTGAAATCTGTTCTGAATCTCTCAATTCATAAATTCCTCTTAGCTACATGCCATAGACAATATGAAATGGACTCTACCCCGTGCTTCTATTGACTGATTCATTATAAGCAAATTCCTCCTGTGGTAATATGTTGTCCCACTGGCTGTGGTGTTCTATCACCAAGCTTCTCATAAAGTCTCCCAGACTTCTGTTTACCACTTCCATCTATCCATCCGTCTGAGGATGATAAGCCAAAATAAACGATAAGTTAGTTTCCAGCTTCTTCCATAACGTCCTCCAAAAGTGTCCTATGAACTTAATGTCTCGATCCGAAACTATGCTGCTTGGCAAGCCGTGAAGTTGAATGACTTCTTTGAAAAACAGATTCGCAATGTGTGTTGCGTCTTTGGTTTTCTGACATGGAATGAAGTGTGCCATCTTGGAAAATCTATCCACCACCACAAAGATTGAGTCAAATCCTCTTTGTGTTCTTGGCAACCCCAATATAAAATCCATGCTGATTGCATCCCATGGCTTCTCAAGTATGGGAATTGGTTGATAAAATCCTGCATTTTGTTTCCTTCCCTTCGAATGTTGGCAAATTCTGCATCTGTCCACGAATATCTTGACGTCTGCTCGCATTCTTGGCCAAAAGTATGACTCATTCAATTTTGCGAACGTCTTGTCGTGACCAAAGTGCCATGCCAATCCTCCATTGTATTTCTCCTTCAGCAAATTCTCCCTCATGGAGCATTTCGGAATACACAGCTGATTACCTTTAAACAGTAATCCTTCCTCGATCATGTATTCTTCCCATTGGCTTCTATCTCTGAGAATTGGATTCTCAGCTGCTTCATACGCCTCTTTAAAATCTGGATCATCTCTATACATGTCCCTGAGATCATCAAAACCCAACGTTTTGACTCTGAACTGTTGCAATAGAAAACACTTCCTGCTCAAAGCGTCAACAAATTTGTTAGCAGTATCAGAGATATGTTTAATCACAAAAGTGAAATTTTGCATATATTCAACCCATTTTACATGTCTCTGATTCAACTTCTCCTGTTGAGTCACAAACTGCAGTGCATGATTGTCACTGTATAAAACAAATTCCTTCGGAATCAATTAATGCCTCCATTTTTTCAATGCATGTATGATAGCATAAAACTCCTTGTCATAAGTGGAGTACTTCAATTTTGCTTCATTCAGCTTCTCATCGAAGTATGCTATCGACCTATCTTCTTGACTCAAGACTGCCCCTATTGCAAACCCACTTGCATCACATTTCACTTGAAATGTCTTTTGGAAATCCGGCAACACCAAAATTGGTTGTTCCGTGATCTTCCTCTTCAACAAATTAAAACTCTTCTCAGCTTCTTCTATCCAGTGAAACGATTTGTGTCTCTTCATCACCGTTTCCATCATCGGTGCACTAATCCCACTGAAATTTCTAATTAATTTTCAGTAGAAACTAGACAATCCGTGGAAACTTCTCACCTCAAATATATTCTTTGGTGATGGCCAATTTTTGATTACCTCTACCTTATCTGGATCCATCCTCAATTTATCTGCAGAAATAACAAACCCCAGATAAATGAGCTTCGTCTTCATGAATGAGGATTTATTCACATTTATCAACAACTTCTCCTACTGTAACTTTTGCATCACTATAGCCAAATGTTTCAGATGCTCTGCCACTATTTTACTGAAAATCAGTATGTCATCCAGATATATGATAACAATTTTTTTGATGAACTCCCTTAAGACTTCGTTCATCAACCTCATGAAGGTACTTGGCGCATTTTTTAAGCCAAATTGTATAACAAGCCATTCATACAACCCTTTGTTGGTTTTGAATGCTGTCTTCCATTCATCACCTTCTCTCATGCAGATTTGATGATAACCGCTTTTCAAATCAATCTTTGAAAAGAACTTTGCACCACTCAAGCAATCCATCAGATCATCCATCCTCGGCAATGGGAATATGTACCTAATGGGTATCTTGTTGATCGCCCTGGAGTAAGTACACATCCTCCAGCCTCCGTCTTTCTTTAGATTGAGTACTGTTGGAACAACACACGGACTCAAGCTTTCTCTTACCAAACCTTTTTCCAACAAATCCTGGACTTATTTTTTAACCTCTTCATTCTCCTGCGGCGTCAATCTGTACGCGACTTTGTTTGGCATACTAGCTCCTAGTATGAGATAAATATGATGACTCACACTTCTGATCGGTGGCAATGAATGAGGTAGTTCATCCACTACTATGTCAGCGAACTCTTCCAGCAGCTCCTAAATCTCTCCTGGTAAATCATCCACTCTTGTGCTGGTCAAAACAATCTTCGGTTTCCTGACCACAATGAATTGTGGTTCTTCTTTCTTCTTAACCTCTATAAGAAGTTCCTTCCCACTCATGAGAAGTACAGTGTTGCTTACTTCAGGTTTCACCTCCTTATCCCTGATTGGAAGCAACATGTGAGTTCTCCCATTCTTCTCTAGGGTGTATGTGTTCACTCTCCCGTCATGAATCACATTCTTGTCATATTGCCACGGCCTACCAAGAAATATATGAAAAACATCCATGGGAATAACATCACAGAGTATCTTATCATTATATCCTCCTATCTTAAATTCAACTAAACACTGTTTAGTGACAATTACCTGATGTCCTTTTTGTAGCCACGAAACTCTGTATGGGCTTGGATGATCAATTGTCTCTAGCCCCAGCTTTTCCACCATCTCCATAGAAACGAGATTATCTGTGCTACCACTGTCCACAATGACCTTACATACCATGTCCCTGGTCTTGCAAGAAGTCCAGAAAAGTCTGTTTCTCTGGACTGAACTCTCCACCTCCTTCTCTGGTGTCAAAAGAGATTTTCGCATCATCAGCGATCTTCCGCCTTCAGCACATTCTACATCAACATTACGCCTCTGTGCTTCGGCAATGTGAGTCTCTCCTCCTTATTTCTTTTTATATGGACACTCATAAGACTTGTGCCCATTTTTTCCACATGTGAAGCATGTTATTACTCCACCTCTTCCTCTTCCTCTACCTCTAGTATGAGGACAAATATTATTATCAACATACTCTCCTCTATATTCGGTATGTTGTCCTCTTTGTTCAGCATATTGCCCTCACTGTGAGGTTCCACTTCTCTCAGTTTGAGTCTGAGGCTTCTTCCAGTCCTCTTTGGGATTCTGGTTTTTACCCGGGCAACTGATTTTCCTCTGGGATGACTTCCGCCTCGGCCTCTTCAACCCTTCTTTTGGCTCAGCTTATCTTCCACTTTTAGAGCCATCTGATAAGCATCTTCCACCGTTCGGATGGTTACCATGCTCATCTCATCCTGAATATCGTATCTCAGCCATTCATGTATATAGCAACCTTCTCATCATTGCTTTCTCGATGACCTGCCCTAATGTTCAGCTTGTAGAATTCTTCAGTGTATTCTTTCACTGTCATCAGCTTTTGTCTCAAGTTTTGCATTCTTCGAAATAGAGTGATCTGATAATCTCTGGGGATGAATTTTGCCTTCATCTTCATGATCATTCTATCCCATCTTTTCATCCTTTTCTTGCCTTTGCAACGTCTGTCAGCTTGGAGTTCATCCACCAAAATGTTGCATGTCCCTTCAATCTTGTGACAGCATGCTTGACCTTCTTGTCTTCTTCGACATCTTCATAGTCAAAGTATGTGTCCAGAGATCTAATCCAGTCTAGAAGCTCCTCTGCATCCAAGTTTCCCTCATCAACTGGAATGTCCATTTTTTCTCTTGCACCCATTCTTGCAATAGCCCTAATCAAACGTTTGGTTGCGGCATCTTCGACTGCAACTTGTTCCCCTTCATGTTTAGCCTCAATTTCACTTTCAAAATCACTAAGATCCCCAACACTGACTGTGCGCCTCTGTGTTGTCTCCATGTCTTCAAGTCTGGCACGTAAATCACACATCTCTCTCTCCATGGCTAGATCAGTCATCTACCTTCCCCTTCTTCTCGGCATTTCCCTATCCTCTGGTGGATCGGGTGTTTGTCTGTCCCTTCTTCTTGGTGGCATGTTGAATTCTCCTTTTCCCTGCTACAGAAAGCAAAGAAAACTTTATGTGCTCTGATACCAATTGATGCCACGTAGACCCTCCTCAACCCGCAGGTCGAAAGGTCTGCACGCATAGGATCTTTCCTTTACCACTAGCCCAAAGAGCTCTCAGAAATGGCTCCTCTATTTCCCTTTCAGGAAATCTGCACCCACAATCAACTTCGAGAATTCCCCCTTGTATTCGGGAGATCGGACTTCACACCTCTGCAAATCCAGTGATCAAGTGTCTTGTCTCTCAATCTCCGAAAACCCGAAGACAATCAACACTAACTCTTTCTCTCCCTATTTTGGATTTCTCCTTATCGCAATTTCGGCGGTCGCGATGTCGAGCAACTCGTCTCCTAGACTCCCGAAACCCGATTTAACGAAACAATTCTATGCTCGTAAGCTTTGACCTTTCAATGGCCTTTCACTCCATCGGGACTTCAGACTTCGTGATATCGTGAATCCTAATGCAAGGAATTCATAACTTCACTCCACGAAACCCCAAAATTGTCAAATGAATTGACTTCCTTGTCGATAGGGCGACACCTATCCACCTTGTCGATTCATGTGGCCCACACGATGCTTCTGTCCCTTCGAGACTTCGCGTTTCATGATTTCGCGATTCCCTATTGTGAAGATTTCGGGACTTCCTCTCGCGAAAACCCGAAATGGAAGTTCACAGGTAAATCCAACGGCCCCTATGGCTTGGATCTATGGTTCTACTCCTCTTGAGCTTAACCTTTGGGAATACTCATTGTAACTCCCTCCTCCTTCGTGAGATCTAACGGCTCATGGGACTTCATGGATTCTCCACAGAGAATTTCGACCGTCCATCTCTTTCCTTGAGAACCTGTCCTCCTGTGGTCCGACGTCACTACGCCTTCTCTCAAATTTTGAAAGTACTTGGCCTCCTGCCTTCCTTCGACCCCTTCGAAGGTTAAAATCCTTTTGAGATTTCCCATGACTTCGAGTCTTCCAGAAATCTCCTGCTCGCACTCCTTTGCGGCAGACCTTCAAACACCTTCAAATGTTTGACTCCCTTCGACTCTGCGCACACCTGCAACAACAGTCTCTCAATACTTCGCTCAGGTTCGCAACTCTGAGACTTTACTCGGCCTATGCACTCCTTGCACAGCTCCTGTGCCTAACTGAACTTCTGAGTGAATGAGAACAAAAGCTACTCTATCTGAGCTTTCAGAGACAAAACTCTGAACCCTTTGTCAACGCACTCCTTGTGGACAATTCAACTGCACTCCTTGCAGGAACTCTTGCTCAGATAGAGAAACAATTGAAACTCATTCCATTACCCTTTCTTCTTAGATTTCAAACATTCAACAAGAAATCATTCATACATAGGATAAAAGAAAATGTACAACAGAAAGAGTAAAATAACTATGAGCATAACATTCAAAGATGCATACACAGAGAATATTTGAACACCATGAGTCTGAATTAAAACCTTCTTGTATTAATTCAGAACTTTTGTACATAGAGTTCGGCTATACAACTCTCTGCTTCTTTTCTATGCTCTCAATTGGCATAATCTTCATGTTTTTCACGCTAATGTTACAATACACAATGAGGGTGTCTATATCCTATTTCGCTCTTGCACTCTACAACTGTCTAATCTAACATTCAATTCTATCTACCTTCATTAACTATCATAAATGCCTTCTATCTACTAAGGACGAGAGTGAATCGCTCAAGGTCCGTTTACATTATACAAGTGTGCCTCCACTTGGAAACTTCATTAATACTTCAAAACGTTTTCAAAATTTGTGCTGGGTGCTTTTCTAGCTGTCTGTTGTCTCCGCGCTGGCTCGCTTGGGATGCTCCTGCATCATAAAGACCGACTGAGGAAAAGTCTCGAAAAAACACATATTACATACACTCATGTAAAATTAAAAATAAATATATCATCAATAGAGTTAAACGCACCGAAAGTACAGGAAATTCCCCATGCAATGGAAATGTATGATCTCATTGAAGAACCTATCTAGTTCACACAAGGGTTGTTAGAAACAAGAGAAATTGTTGATATTATAATTACCCAGGATCCTGAAATCTTTGAAGAAGAATCTGTCAGTGTGCACCATGTGGCATAAAATCGTGAAACTAAGAAATTATTGCTGGAAAAAGTCAATGCCAAGAATAAAACGTCATTAGAACGATGGAAATATTCAATTTATTTGGATGGAGTAGCACCATCCAAAATTTCATACTTACATTGAGCTACTAGAGAGGCATTAAAACAATCAATTCTTAATATGGAAAAGGTGAATTCCAACTTAAAGAAGAGGAAAAAAGAATTGGAAGTTTCTTTGGTATCGAGACAATTATTTCAATAACCTTTGAATTAAATCCATCCTACACTTAAGTTAGAGGACAGCCAAGAAAGTAGTACAAAATACAAAGGCTCATTATGTTTATTGGAAGATGTAAGAAAATATGTTCGTGATTCCATACAAATGAGAATCGACATAATTCAAGATATTTGGAATCATAGTATGGTATGGTACATACTTGAGAGGCATGTTTTGTTGATGGTACACCTTGGTAATTTTATGGTACATTGATTAGAAGTATTAGTTGCTATCTTGGTATCTGGTTTGGTTACATGGTGATGATGCTATGGTACATGCTTGAGGCTTTCTCTTGGTATACTCTTGAAGCATTGCATATGGTGTATGGTTGTTATGTTAGAGGCCTATCATTGATATTAATATGTTTTTGAGGAATACTCTTGGTATATGAAAACACATGTATGAGATACATCTCTTGGTGATGTTGGTACTTGGTTGAGGTACAAAAATCATCATACTTTCTTCGTATATCTTATGGTATATGGTGTATGGCATGATTGTGTGATATGGTATATGGTTGAGATACATTTTTGGCACATGGTATAGTATAGGTGTTAATGTACATGGTTGATACATAGTATGGTATAAGATTACTACTTGGTATGGTGTTGATGTACAAGGTTGATGGTTTGGTACATTCTTTGGTACATGGTTGAGACACATATATTGTGATGGTATTTTGGTGATATTGGTGCATTCTTGGTAGAGTCATCATGTGTTGGTGATTTTGTACATCTAGTTGAGAGGTTTCCTTGGTATATGATCGATGTGATAGGATCTGGTTGAGTATCGGTGATAACAATAGGTTTCTATAGGTTTATCAGTGATAGGTTGATAGTGAGAGGTTGATGTGATAGTTTGGATACAATGAAAATGTCAGTTGTTCTGGTAGTGATAGTTTGTATACACTTATATTTCAGGGTGATAGGATAGGGAAAGGAAAGGGGGTTTTAGCCTCCTTCTAGTTGGAGAAGGAGAATTAGGGAGTTGGATATTCCTTC
>ML804065.1:187608-204447 GCA_009831015.1 Picea engelmannii
TGAATAGGAACACATCGTATCATCTGTCAATCACATCATAATCATATACAAAAGGTCTAACATCAAAAAGGGTCCAGATCACTTGCGAGCAAGTGTCCTCAAAGAATAAGTGTCCTCAGTGTGCCAGAGCGGGATGTTACACTTGATGTGTGAGGTTAGGAGCATGTGTATAGCCGAAATACATCAATTTTTCTTCTACTGAGAGTGGAATTGTAATGAAGAGTGTTGAGAGGAACTGCAAGAGAAATCCGTTGGAGGGAGAGGGAAAACTATGGGACCCAAACGTTTCTATAGGGAGAAAAAATAAAATATGTATACAAACGAGGCGGGCATGCCCCATCCTCGTGTCATGTAACTAAAAAATGTAAGTAACTAAAGTTGTATGTTGATGTAGATAACTACAACGCTCTCCAGGGAGGTTTGATAATGGCATATGACAATTCTAAATGGTGAACATACTTTGAAAAGAGGCAAGTATGCCTGTAAGAAGCGTCGATGAATCGTAGGAATTGATGGAAAAAGCTACTCTATCTGAGCTTTCAGAGACAAAACTCTTAACCCTTTGTCAATGCACTCCTTGCGGACATTTCAACTGCACTCCTTGCAGGAACTCTTGCTCAGATAGAGAAACAATTGAAACTCATTCCATTACCCTTTCCTCTCAGATTTCAAACATTCAAAAAGAAATCATTCATACATAGCATAAAAGCAAATGTACAACAGAAAGAGTAAAATAACTATGAGCATAACATTCAAAGATGCATACACAGAGAATATTTGAACACCATGGGTCTGAATCAAAACCTTCTTGTATTAATTCAGAACTTTTGTACATAGAGTTCGGCTATATAGCTCTCTGCTTCTTTTCTATGCTCTCAATTGGCATAATCTTCATGCTTTTCACACTAATGTTACAATACACAATGAGGGTGTCTATATCATGTTTCCCTCTTGCACTCTAAAACTGTCTAATCTAACATTCAATTCTATCTACCTTCATTAACTATCGTAAATGCCTTCTATCTACTAAGGACGAGAGTAAATCGATCAAGGTCCATTTACATTATACAAGTGTGCCTCCACTTGGAAACTTCGTTAATACTTCAAAACATTTTCAAAATTTTTGCTCGGTGCTTTTCCAGCTGTTCGTTGTCTCCACGCTGGCTCGCTTGGGATGCTCCTGCATCATACTCCCTTGCTTGAAAATTTTCATGGGCTCCTTTCCATGAGCTCACGCACGGTCTGTCCATGCCTCTAGATCTATGCTTTGTTCTCCCAGCTGGCATCTTCAATTGGATGGCCCTTCCATTTGACCAAATACTCAAAGTAATTCTTTCGCCTGGTCTTTTTTCTCACTCTTTTGTCCAGTATGCGCTCCATCTGTGGTTTTTCTACAACTAGCATCTATTTTGTCCACTGCATCACTGGCTGTTCATTTTCCATCCTGGTTTCCTTAGTTTTATATGGGTACAAATCTGAGATATTGAATATCAGAGAAATTCTGATCCCATCGGGTAATTCAATCTCGTAAGCATTCGCCCCAAATTTCTGCAAGACCTTACATGGTCCGATTTTCTTCATCTTCAATTTGTTATATGTTCCTCTTGGGAACCTTTCCTTTCTCAAATGTGCCAGAATCAATTCAACAACCTCAAATTGAAGTAGTCTCCTGTGTTTATCTTCTCTGTTCTTATATTCCTGGCTCGAATTCTACAATCGCTCCTTCACCTGGCTGTGAAGTTCCTTCATCGCCTCTGCGAAATTTTCTGCACTAGCGCTCCTAGTTGAAATTTGTTCTAAATCTCTCAATTCAGAAATTCCTCTTGGCTGCATGCCATAGACAATCTGAAATGGACTCTGCCCCATGCTTCTGTTGACTAAGTCATTATAAGAAAATTCTGCCTGTGGTAATATGTTGTCCCACTGGCTGTGGTGTTCTATCACCAAGCTTCTCAGCAAGTCTCCTAGACTTCTGTTTACCACTTCCATCTATCCATCCGTTTGAGGATGATAAGCCGAACTAAATGATAAGTTAGTTCCCAGCTTCTTCCATAACGTCCTCCAAAAGTGTCCTATGAACTTAGTGTATCGATCCAAAACTATGCTCCTTGGCAAGCCGTGAAGTCGAATGACTTCTTTGAAAAACAGATTCGCAATGTGTGTTGCGTCACTGGTTTTCTGACATGGAATGAAGTGTGACATCTTGGAAAATATATCCACCACCACAAATATTGAGTCAAATCCTCTTTGTGTTCTTGGCAACCCAAATATAAAATCCATGTTGATTGCATCCCATGGCTTCTCAGGTATGGGCAATGGTTGATAAAATCCTGCATTATGTTTCCTTCCCTTCGAATGCTAGCAAATTTTGCATCTGTCCACGAATCTCTTGACGTCTTCTTGCATTCTTGGCCAAAAGTATGACTCATTCAATTTTTCGAATGTCTTGTCATGACCAAAGTGCCCTGCCAATCCTCCACTGTGTTTCTCCTTCAACAAATTCTCCCTCATGGAGCATTTCAGAATACATAGTTGATTACCTTTAAATAGTAATCCTTCCTAGATCATGTATTCTTCCCATTGGCTTCTATCTCTGAGAATTGGATTCTCAGTTGCTTCATATGCCTCTTTAAAATCTGGATCATCTCTATACATGTCCCTGAGATCATCAAAACCCAACATTTTGACTCTGAACTCCTGCAATAGCAAACACTTCCTGCTCAAAGCATCAACAACTTTGTTAGCAGTACTAGAAATATTTTTAATCACAAAAGTGAAAATTTTCATATATTCAACCCGTTTTACATGTCTCTGATTCAACTTCTCCTGTTGAGTCACAAACTGCAGGGCATGATTGTCACTGTATAAAACAAATTCCTTTGGAATCAAGTAATGCCTCCATTTTTTCAATGCCTGTATGATAGCATAAAACTCCTTGTCATAAGTGGAGTACTTCACTTTTGCTTCATTCAGCTTCTCACTGAAGTATGCTATCGGCCTGTCTTCTTGACTCAAGACTACCCCTATTGCAAGCCCACTTGCATCGCATTTCACTTGAAATGTCTTTTGGAAATCCGGCAACACCAAAATTGGTTGTTCTGTGATCTTCCTCTTCAAAAAATTAAAACTCTTTTCAGCTTCTTCTGTCCAGTGAAAATATTTGTGTCTCTTCATCACCGTGTCCATCATCGGTGCACTAATCCCACTGAAATTTCTAATGAATTTTCAGTAGAAACTAGACAATCCGTGGAAACTTCTCACCTCAAATATATTCTTCGGTGATGGCCAATTTTTGATTACCTCTACCTTATCTGGATCCATCCTCAATTTATCTACAGAAATAACAAACCCCAGATAAATGAGCTTCGTCTTCATGAATGAGGATTTATTCACATTTATCAACAACTTCTCCTACTGTAACTTCTGCATGACTATAGCCAAATGTTTCATATGCTCTGTCATTGTTTTACTGAAAATCAATATGTCATCCAGAGATACGATAACAAATTTTCCGATGAAATCCCTCGGGACTTTGTTCATCAACCTCATGAAGGTACTTGGCGCGTTTGTTAAGACAAATGGCATAACAAGCCATTCATACAACCCTTCATTGGTTTTGAATGTTGTCTTCCATTCATCACCTTCTCTCATGCGGATTTGATGATAACCGCTTTTCAAATCAATCTTTGAAAAGAACTTTGTGCCACTCAAGCAATCCATCAGATCATCCATCCTCGGCAATGGGAATCTGTACCTTATGGGTATCTTGTTGATCGCCCTGGAGTAAGTACACATCCTCCAGCCTCCGTCTTTATTTGGACTGAGTACTGTTGGAACAACACACAGACTCAAGCTTTCTCTGACCAAACCTTTTTCCAACAAATCCTGGACTTGTTTTTTAACCTCTTCATTCTCCTGCGGCGTCAATCTGTATGCAACTTTGTTTGGCATACTAGCTCCTGGTATGAGATCAATATGATGAATCACACTTCTGATCGGTGGCAACGAATGAGGTAGTTTGTCCACTACTATGTCAGCGATCTCTTCCAGCAGCTCTTCAATCTGTTCTGGTAAATCATCCACTCTTGTGCTGGTCAAAACAATCTTCAGTTTCCCGACCACAATGAATTACGGTTCTTCTTTCTTATTAACCTCTATAAGAAGTTCCTTCCCACTCATGAGAAGTACAGTGTTGCTTACTTCAGGTTTCACCTCCTTATCCTTGATTGGAAGCAACATGTGAGTTCTCCCATTCTTCTCTAGGGTGTATGTGTTCATTCTCCCGTCATGAATCACATTCCGGTCATATTTCCACGGTCTACCAAGAAATATATGAAAAAAATCCATGGGAATAACATCACAGAGTATCTTATCATTATATCCTCCTATCTTAAATTCAACTAAACACTGTTTAGTGACAATTACCTGATGTCCTGTTTGTAGCCACGAAACTCTGTATGGGCTTGGATATTCAATCATCTCTAGCTCCAGCTTTTCTACCATCTCCATAAAAATGAGATTATCTGTGCTACCACTGTCCACAATGACCTTGCATACCCTGTCCATGGTCTTGCAAGAAGTCCAGAAAAGTCTGTTTATTTGGACTGAGCTCTCCACCTCCTTCTCTGGTGTCAAAAGAGCTTTTTGCATCATCAACGATCTTCCGCCTTCAGCATCTTCTGCCTCAACATTACACCTCTGTGCTTCGACAATGTGAGTCTCTCCTCCTTATTTCTTTCTATATGGACACTCATAAGACTTGTGCCCATTTTTTCCACATGTGAAGCATGTTATTACTCCACCTCTTCCTCTTCCTCTACCTCTAGTACGAGGAAAAATATTATTATCAACATACTCTCCTGTCTGTTCGGTATGTTGTCCTCTTTTTTCAGCATATTTCCCTCGCTGTGAGGTTCCACTTCTCTCAGTTCGAGTCTGAGGCTTCTTCCAGTCCTCTTTGGGCTTCTGGTTTTTATCCTGGCAACTGATTTTCCTCTGGGATGACTTCCGCCTCGGCCTCTTCGACCCTGCTTTCGGCTCAACTTATCTTCCGCTTTTAGAGCCATCTGATAAGCATCTTCCACCGTTCGGATGGTTACCATGCTCATCTCATCCTGAATGTCATATCTCAGGCCATTCATGTATCTAGCAACCTTCTCATCATCGCTTTCTCAATGACCTGCCTTGATGTCCAGCTTGTAGAATTCTTCAATGTATTCTTTCACTGTCATCATCTTTTGTCTCGAGTTTTGCATTCATTGAAACAGAGTGATCTGATAATCTCTGGGGATGAATTTCTCCTTCATCTTCGCGATCATTATATCCCATCTTTTGATATTTTGCTTGCCTTTACAACATCTGTCAACTTGTAGTTCATCCCACCACAATGCTGCATGTCCCTTCAATCTTGTGACAACATGCTTGACCTTCTTGTCTTCTTCGACATCTTCATAGTCAAAGTATGTGCCCAGAGATCTAATCTAGTCTAGAAGCTCCTCTGCATCCAAGTTTCCCTCATAAACTGGAATGACCATTTTCTCTCTTGCACCCATTCTTGCAATAGCCCTAATCAAACGTTCGTTTGTGGCATCTTCGGCTGCAACTTCTTCCCCTTCATGTTCAGCCTCAATTTCACTTTCGAAATCACTAAGATCACCAGCACTGACTGTGCGCCTCTGTGTTGTCTCCATGTCTTCAAGTCTGGCACGTAAATCACACATCTCTCTCTCCATGGCTAGATCAGTCATCTGACTTCCCCTTCTTCTCGGCATTTCCCTATCCTCTGGTGGATCGGGTGTTTGCATATCCCTTCTTCTTGGCGGCACGGTGAATTCTCCTTTTCCCTCCTACAGAAAGCAAAGAAAACTTTTTGTGCTCTGATACCAATTGATGCCACGTAGCCCCTCCTCAACCCGCAGTTCGGAATGTCTGCGCGCACAGGATCTTTCCTTTACCACTATCCCAAAGAGCTCTCAGAAATGGCTCCTCTATTTCCCTTTCGGGAAATATGCACCCACAATCAACTTCAATAATTCACCCTTGTATTCGGGAGATCGGACTTCTCACTTCTATGAATCTGGTGATCAAGTGTCTTGTCTCTCAATATCTGAAAACCCGAAGGCAGTCAACGCTGACTCTTTCTCTCCCTATTTCAGATTTCTCCTTATCACGATTTCGACGGTCGCAATGTTGAGCAACTCGTCTCCTCGACTCCCGAAACCCGATTTACCGAAACAACGATGCACTCGTAAGCTTTGACCTTTCAACGGCCTTTCACTTCGTTGGGACTTCGGACTTCGTGATATCGCGAGTCCTAATGCAAGGAATTCAGAACTTCACTCCACGAAACCCCGAAATGGTCAACTGAATTTACTTCCTTGTCGATAGGTTGCCACCTATCCACACTGCCAATTCCTGTGGCCCACACGATGCTTCTGTCCCTTTGGGACTTCGCGTTTCATGATTTCATGATTCCCGTTGCGAAGATTTTGGGACTTCCTCTCACGAAAACCCAAAATGGAAGTTCACAAGTAAATCCAACGGCCCCTATGGCTTGGATCTACGGTTCTACTCCTCCTGAGATTAACCTTTGGGAATACTCGTTGTAACTCCCTCCTCCTTCGTGAGATCTAATGGCTCACGGGACTTCGTGGATTCTCCATAGAGAATTCTGACCGTCTGTCTCTTTCCTTGAGAACCTGTCCTCCTGCGGTCCGACGTCGCTACGCCTTCTCTCAAATTTTCAAAGTACTTGGCCTCATGCCTTCCTTCGACCCCTTCGAAGGTTAAAATCCTTCTGAGCTTTCCCACAACTTCGAGTCTTCCAGAAATCTCCTGCTCGCACTCCTTTGCGGCAAACCTTCAAACACCTTCAAATGTTTGACTCCCTTCGACTCTGCGCACACCTGCAACAATAGTCTCTCAATACTTTGCTCAGGTTCACAACTCTGAGACTTTACTTGGCCTGCGCACTCCTTGTACAACTCCTATGCCTAACTGCAATTCTGAGTGAATGAGAACAAAAGCTACTCTATCTGAGCTTTTAGAGACAAAACTCTGAACCCTTTGTCAACGCACTCCTTGTGGACAATTCAACTGCACTCCTTCCAGGAACTCTTGCTCAGATAGAGAAACAATTGAAACTCATTCCATTACCCTTTCCTCTCAAATTTCAAACATTCAACAAGAAATCATTCATACATAGCATAAAAGCAAATGTACAACAGAAAGAGTAAAATAACTATGAGCATAACATTCAAAGATGCATACACAGAGAATCTTTGAACACCATGAGTCTGAATCCAAACCTTCTTGTATTAATTCAGAACTTTTGTACATAGAGTTCGGCTATACAGCTCTCTGCTTCTTTTCTATGCTCTCAATTGGCATAATCTTCATGCTTTTCACGCTAATGTTACAATACACAATGAGGGTGTCTATATCTTGTTTCCCTCTTGCGCTCTAAAACTGTCTAATCTAACATTCAATTCTATCTACCTTCATTAACTATCATAAATGCCTTCTATCTACTAAGGACGAGAGTGAATCGCTCAAGGTCCGTTTACATTATACAAGTGTGCCTCCACTTGGCAACTTCATTAATACTTCAAAACGTTTTCAAAATTTGTGCTAGGTGCTTTTCCAGCTGTCCGTTGTCTCTGCACCGGGTCGCTTGGGATGCTCCTGCATCATAAAGACCCACTGAAGAAAAGTCTTGAAAAAACACATATTACATACACTCATGTAAAATTAAAAAGAAATATATCATCAATACATTTAAACGCACCGAAAGTATAGGAAATTCCCCAAGCAATGGAAATGTGTGATCTCATTGAAGAACCTATCTAGTTAACACAAGGGTTGTTAGAAACAAGAGAAATTGTTGATGTTATAATTACCCAGGATCCTGAAATCTTTGAAGAAGAATCTGTCAGTGTGCACCATGTGGCATAAAATCGTGAAACTAAGAAATTATTGCTGGAAAAAGTCAATGCCAAGAATAAAACGTCATTATAACGATGGAAATATTCAATTTATTTGGATGGAGTAGCACCATCCAAAATTTCATACTTTCATTGAGCTACTAGAGAGGCATTAAAACAATCAATTCTTAATATGGAAAAGGTGAATTCCGACTTAAAGAAGAGGAAAAAAGAATTGGAAGTTTCTTTGGTATCGAGACAATTATTTCAATAACCTTTGAATTAAATCCATCCTACACTTAAGTTAGAGGACATCCAAGAAAGCAGTACAAAATACAAAGGCTCGTTATGTTTATTGGAAGATGTAAGAAAATATGTTGGTGATTCCATACAAATGAGAATCGACATAATTCAAGATATTTGGAATCATAGTATGGTATGGTACATACATGAGAGGCATGTTTTGTTGATGGTACACCTTGGTAATTTTATGGTACATTGATTAGAAGTATTAGTGGCTATCTTGGTATCTGGTTTGGTTACATGGTGATGATGCTATGGTACATGCTTAAGGCTTGTTCTTGGTATACTCTTGAAGCATTGCATATGGTGTATGGTTGTTATGTTAGAGGCCTATCATTGATATTAATACGTTTTTGAGAAATACTCTTGGTATATGAAAACACATGTATGAGATAC
Organism: Picea engelmannii; assembly: GCA_009831015.1. NCBI lineage: Eukaryota > Viridiplantae > Streptophyta > Pinopsida > Pinales > Pinaceae > Picea > Picea engelmannii. The sequence goes on from ML804065.1 coordinate 196,230, forward strand.
ATCTCTTGGTGATGTTGGTACTTGGTTGAGGTAGAAAAATCATCATATTTTCTTCATATATCTTATGGTATATGGTGTATGGCATGATTGTGTGGTATGGTATATGGTTGAGATACATTTTTGGCACATGGTATAGTATAGGTGTTGATGTACATTGTTGATGTACATGGTTGATACATAGTATGGTATAAGATTACTACTTGGTATGGTGTTGATGTACAAGGTTGATGGTTTGGTACATTATTTGGTACATGGTTGAGACACATATATTGTGATGGTATGTTGGTGATATTGGTGCATTCTTGGTAGAGTCATCATGTGTTGGTGATTTTGTACATCTAGTTGAGAGGTTTCCTTGGTATATGATCCATGTGATAGGATTTGGTTGAGTATTGGTGATAACGATAGGTTGGATAGGTTGATCAGTGATAGGTTGGATATAATGATAGGTTGAAAGTGAGAGGTTTATGTGATAGGTTGTATACAATGAAAATGGAATTTGTTCTAGTAGTGATAGTTTGTATACACTTATATTTTAGGGTGATAGGATTGGGAAAGGTATGGGGGTTTTAGCCCCCTTCTAGTTGGAGAAGGAGAATTAGGGAGTTGGATATTCATTCAAGTTGGAACCTATGAATAATGGGGTTGTAGCCTCATTCTGGTGGGAGCCAAAGAATTCAGGGAATTGTAGCTTCCTTTAGGTTGGAGCTAGTGAATCAAGGGGTTGTAGCCTCCTTCTAGTTGGATCCAGAGAATTCAAGGAGTTGTAGCTTTCTTCAAGTTGTAGCCTATAAATAGATATTCATAGCCTCCTTCCAGTTGATTACCTCTACCTTATCTGGATCCATCCTCAATTTATCTGCAGAAATAACAAACCACAGATAAAGGAGCTTTGTTTTCATGAATGTGGATTTATTCACATTTATCAACAACTTCTCCTACTGTAACTTCTGCATCACTATAGCCAAATGTTTGAGATGCTCTGCCACTGTTTTACTGAAAATCAGTATGTCATCCAGATATACGATAACAAATTTTCTAATGAAATCCCTAAGGACTTCGTTCATCAACCTCATGAAGGTACTTGGCGTGTTTTTTAAGCCAAATGGCATAACAAGCCATTCATACAACCCTTCGTTGGTTTTGAATGCTGTCTTCCATTCATCACCTTCTCTCATGCGGATTTGATGATAACCACTTTTCAAATCAATCTTTGAAAAGAACTTTGTGCCACTCAAGCAATCCATCAGATCATCCATCCTCGGCAATGGGAATCTGTACCTGATGGGTATCTTGTTGGTATCCCTGGAGTAAGTGCACATCCTCGAGCCTCCATCTTTCTTCGGACTGAGTACTGTTGGAATAGCACACTGACTCAATATTTCTCTGACCAAACCATTTTCCAACAAATCCTGGACCTGTTTTTTAACCTCTTCATTCTCCTGCGGCGTCAATCTGTACGCGACTTTGTTTGGCATACTAGCTCCTGGTATGAGATCAATATGATGACTCACACTTCTGATCGGTGGCAACGAATGAGGTAGTTTGTCCACTACTATGTCAGCGAACTCTTCCAGCAGCTCCTGAATCTCTTCTGGTAAATCATCCACTCTTCTGCTGGTCAGACCAATCTTCGGTTTCCTGACCACAATGAATTGTGGTTATTCTTTCTTCTTAACCTCTATAAGAAGTTCCTTCCCACTCATGAGAAGTACAGTGTTGCTTACTTTAGGTTTCACCTCCTTATCCTTGATTGGAAGCAACATGTGAGTTCTCCCATTCTTCTCTAGGGTGTATGTGTTCATTCTCCCGTCATGAATCATATTCCTGTCATATTGCCATGGTCTACAAAGCAATAGATGACAAACATCCATGGGAATAACATCACAGAGTATCTTATCATTATATCCTCCTATCTTAAATTCAACTAAACACTGTTTAGTGACAATTACCTGATGTCCTTTTTGTAGCCACGAAACTCTGTATGGGCTTGGATGATCAATCATCTCTAGCTCCAGATTTTCCACCATCTCCATAGAAATGAGATTATCTATGCTACCACTGTCCACAATGACCTTGCATACCCTGTCCCTGGTCTTGCAAGAAGTCTGGAAAAGTCTGTTTCTTTGGACTAAACTCTCCACCTCCTTCTCTGGTGTCAAAAGAGCTTTTCGCATCATGAGCGATCTTCCGCGTTCAGCATCTTCTGCCACAACATTCCACCTCTGTGCTTCGGCAATGTAAGTCTCTCCTCCTTATTTCTTTTTATATGGACACTCATAAGGCTTGTGCCCATTTTTTCCACATGTGAAGCATGTTATTACTCCACCTCTCCCTCTTCCTCTACCTCTAGTACAAGGAAAAATATTATTATCAGCATACTCTCCTCTCTGTTTGGTATGTTGTCCTCTTTGTTCAGCATATTTCCTTCGCTGTGAGGTTCCACTTCTCTCAGTTCGAGTCTAAGGCTTCTTCCAATCCTCTTTGGGCTTCTGGTTTTTATCCTGGCAACTGATTTTCCTCTGGGCTGACTTCCGCCTCAGCCTCTTCGACCCTGCTTTCAGCTCAGCTTATCTTCTGCTTTTAGAGCCATCTGATAAGCATCTTCCACCGTTCGGATGGTTACCATGCTCATCTCATCCTGAATGTCGTATCTCAGGCCATTATTGTATCTAGCAACCTTCTCATCATCGCTTTCTCAATGACCGGCCCTGATGTTCAGCTTGTAGAATTCTTCAGTGTATTCTTTCACTGTCATCAGCTTTTGTCTCAAGTTTTGCATTCTTTGAAACAGAGTGATCTGATAATCTCTGGGGATGAATTTTGCCTTCATCTTCGTGATAATTCTATCCCATATTTTGATCTTTTGCTTGCCTTTGCAACATCTGTCATCTTGTAGTTCATCCCACCACAATGCTTCATGTCCCTTCAATCTTGTGATAGCATGCTTGACCTTCTTGTCTTCTTCGACATCTTCATAGTCAAAGTATGTGTCCAGAGATCTAATCCAGTCTAGAAGCTCCTCTTCATCCAAGTTTCCCTCATAAACTGGAATGTCCATTTTCACTCTTGCACCCATTCTTTCTTTAGCCCTAATCAAACGTTCATTTGCGGCATCTTTGGCTGCAACTTATTCCCCTTCATGTTCAACCTCAATTTCAATTTTGAAATCACTAAGATCCCCAACACTGACTGTGGGCCTCTGTGTTGTCTCCATGTCTTCAAGTCTGGCACGTAAATCACACATCTCTCTCTCCATGGCTAGATCATTCATCTTCCTTCCCCTTCTTCTCGGCATTTCCCTATCCTTTGGTGGATTGGGTGTTTGCCTGTCCCTTCTTCTTGGTGGCATGGTTAACTCTCCTTTTCCCTGCTACAGAAAGAAAAGAAAAATTTATGTTCTCTAATACCAATTGATGCCACGTAGCCCCTCCTCAACCCGCAGGTCAGAAGGTTTGCGCACACAGGATCTTTCCTTTACCACAAGCCCAAAGAGATCTCATAAATGGCTCCTCTATTTCCCTTTCGGGAAATCTGCACCCACAATCAACTTCGAGAATTCCCCCTTGTATTCGGGAGATCAGACTTCACACTTCTCCGAATCTGGTGATCAAGTGTCTTGTCTCTCAATCTCCGAAAACCCGAAGACAGTCAACGTTGACTCTTTCTCTCCATATTTCGGATTTCTCCTTATCGCGATTTTGGCGGTCGCGATGTCAAGCAACTCATCTCCTCGACTCCCGATACCCGATTTACCAAAACAACGATGTGCTCGTAAGCTTTGACCTTTCAACGGCCTTTCACTCCGTTGGGACTTCGAACTTCGTGATATCGCGAATCCTAATGCAAGGAATTCGGAACTTCACTCCAAGAAACCCTGAAATGGTCAACTGAATTGACTTCCTTGTCGATAGGGTGCCACCTATCCACCCTGCTGATTCCTATGGCCCACACGATCCTTTTGTCCCTTCGGGACTTCGTGTTTCGTGATTTTGCGATTCCCATTGCGAAGATTTCGGGACTTCCTCTCGTGAAAACCCGAAATGGAAGTTCACAGGTAAATCCAACGACCCCTATGGCTTGGATCTACGGTTCTACTCCTCCTGAGCTTAACCTTTGGGAATACTCGTTGTAACTCCCTGCTCCTTCGTGAGATCTGATGGCTCATGGGACTTCGCGGATTCTCCACAGAGAATTCCGATCGTCCGTCTCTTTCCTTGAGAACCTGTCCTCCTGCGGTCCGACGTCACTACGCCTTCTCTCAAATTTTCAAAGTAATTGGCCTCCTGCCTTCCTTCGACCCCTTCAAAGGTTAAAATCCTTATGAGCTTTCCCATGACTTCGAGTCTTCCAGAAATCTCCTACTCGCACTCCTTTGCGGAAGACCTCCAACACTTTCAAATGTTTGACTCTGTTCGACTCTGCACACACCTGCAACAACAATCTCTCAATACTTCGCTCAGGTTCGCAACTCTGAGACTTTACTCGGCCTGCACACTCCTTGTACAGCTCCTATGCCTAACTGCACTTCTGAGTGAATGAGAACAAAAGATACTCTATCTGAGATTTCAGAGACAAAACTCTGAACCCTTTGTCAACGCACTCCTTGTGGACAATTCAACTGCACTCCTTGCAGGAACTCTTGCTCAGATAAAGAAACAATTCAAACTCATTCCATTACCCTTTCCTCTCATATTTCAAACATTCAACAAGAAATCATTCATACATAGCATAAAAGAAAATGTACAACAGAAAGAGTAAAATAACTATGAGCATAACATTCAAAGATGCATACACAGAGAATATTTGAACACCATGAGTCTCAATCAAAACCTTCTTGTATTAATTCAGAACTTTTGTACATAGAGTTCGGCTATACATCTCTCTGCTTCTTTTCTATGCTCTCAATTGGCATAATCTTCATGCTTTTCATGTTAATGTTACAATACACAATGAGGGTGTCTATATCCTGTTTCCCTCTTGCACTCTAAAACTGTCTAATATAACATTCAATTCTATCTACCTTCACTAACTATCATAAATCCCTTCTATCTACTAAGGACGAGAGAGAATCTCTCAAGGTCCGTTTACATTATACAAGTGTGCCTCCACTTGGAAACTTCATTAATACTTCAAAAAGTTTTCAAAATTTGTGCTGGGTGCTTTTCCAGCTGTCTGTTGTCTCCGCACTGGCTCGCTTGGGATGCTCCTGCATCATAAAGACCCACTGAGGAAAAGTCTCGAAAAAACACATATTACATACACTCATGTAAAATCAAAAACAAATATATCATCAATAGAGCTAAATGCACCGAAAGTATAGGAAATTCCCCATGCAATGGAAATGTATGGTCTCATTGAAGAACCTATCTAGTTCACACAAGGGTTGTTAGAAGCAAGATAAATTGTAGATGTTATAATTACCCAGGATCCTGAAATCTTTGAAGAAGAATCTGTCAGTGTGCACCATGTGGCATAAAATCGTGAAACTAAGAAATTATTCCTGGAAAAAGTCAATGCCAAGAATAAAACGTCATTAGAACGATGGAAATATTCAATTTATTTGGATGGAGTAGCACCATCCAAAATTTCATACTTTCATTGAGCTACTAGAGAGGCATTAAAACAATCAATTTTTAATATGGAAAAGGTGAATTCCGACTTAAAGAAGAGGAAAAAAGAATTGGAAGTTGCTTTGGTATCGAGACAATTATTTCAATAACCTTTGAATTAAATCCATCCTACACTTAAGTTAGAGGACATCCAAGAAAGCAGTACAAAATACAAAGGCTCGTTATGTTTATTGGAAGATGTAAGAAAATATGTTGGTGATTCCATACAAATGAGAATCGACATAATTCAAGATATTTGGAATCATAGTATGGTATGGTACATACTTGAGAGGCATGTTTTGTTTATGGTACACCTTGGTAATTTTATGGTACATTGATTAGAAGCATTAGTGGCTATATTGGTATCTGGTTTGGTTACATGGTGATGATGCTATGGTACATGCTTGAGGCTTGTTCTTGGTATACTCTTGAAGCATTGCATATGGTGTATGGTTGTTATGTTAGAGGCCTATCATTGATATTAATACGTTTTTGAGGAATACTCTTGGTATATGAAAACACATGTATGAGATACATCTCTTGGTGATGTTGGTACTTGGTTGAGGTACAAAAATCATCATACTTTCTTCGTATATCTTATGGTATATGGTGTATGGCATGATTGTGTGATATGGTATATGTTTGAGATACATTTTTGGCACATGGTATAGTATAGGTGTTGATGTACATTGTTGATGTACATGGTTGATACATAGTATGGTATAAGATTACTACTTGGTATGGTGTTGATGTACAAGGTTGATGGTTTGGTACATGCTTTGGTACATGGTTGAGACACATATATTGTGATGGTATGTTGGTGATATTGGTGCATTCTTGGTAGAGTCATCATGTGTTGGTGATTTTGTACATCTAGTTGAGAGGTTTCCTTGGTATATGATGCATTTGATAGGATCTGGTTGAGTATCGGTGATAACGATAGGTTGGATAGGTTGATCAGTGATAGGTTGGATATAATGATAGGTTGAAAGTGAGAGGTTGATGTGATAGGTTGGATACAATGAAAATGGCAGTTGTTCTGGTAGTGATACTTTATATACACTTATATTTCAGGGTGATATGATAGGGAAAGGAAAGGGGGTTTTAGCCTCCTTCTAGTTGAAGAAGGAGAATTAGGAAGTTGGATATTCCTTCAAGTTGGAACCTACGAATAATGGGGTTGTAGCCTCATTCTGGTGGGAGCCAAATAATTCAGGGAATTGTAGCTTCCTTTAGGTTGGAGCCAGTGAATCAATGGGTTGTAGCCTCGTTCTAGTTGGATCCAGAGAATTCAAGGAGTTGTAGATTCCTTCAAGTTGGAGCCTATAAATAGGCATTCATAGCCTCCTTCCAGTAGTATTTGGAGAATTGGGAAGTTGGTATTTGCAATGAATGTATTCTTGACAATATAAGAAAGAATTATGTGTTTTTCTCCCATTTGGTTTTCCATGTAAATTATGGTGTACTATGTATTTGATAATGTGATGTTGATTATTTTTATATGCTCATGATATATTGAATTCAATCATAGATGATACATTAATGAAATACTACTGATAAATTTGAAGATTATATATTGTGGTTAAAAGTGGTAAAAGTGCTCATACCGATTCACCCCCTGCCCCTCCTCCCCACCCTCTTAGTATTCCAACAATTGGTATCAGAGAAGGTTCCTTCAGGAAATAGTTTAACCACTCGAAGGAAGATCATGGATATCAATAATATGTATAATAATGGAATACCATAGTTTGGTGGACAAAACTATGCATTCTCGAGAAGAAGGGTGAAAATATATGTACAAGCACAGGGATTTGATGTTTGGCAATAAGTAGTATATGGATAAAAAGAGACTACCACTCCCCAATAGATGGTGATGGAAGGAAAATCAGTCAAAAATTTTTAAGGGATATAAATTCTATCTTGAATGGTCTAGTTGATTCAGTATATGTCAAGGTTATGCATTGTGATTCTGCAAAGGAAATTTGGGACAAACTTCAGAATTTTTATGAAGGAGATGCCAAAGTCAAGGAATCAAAGATTTATGCTTATAGAGGTCAATTTTAACAGTTTAAAATGAAGGAAGATGAAGACAATGTAGCTTACGTTTTATGAGTTGATGAAACAATGAATGCAATTAAAGGATTGGGAGAAGAATTTGATGAATCTATGATTGTTCAAAAGGTACTGATATCTCTTCCAAAGATATTTGATCCAAAGATTTCAACACTAGAAGAAAGATAAGATATGGGTATTTTTATTGGAGTAATTGGTAGGTGCAGACACTAACTGATCTCCCTAGATCCACCTAGATCTAGAAAAAAACACACCAGAACATGACGCTTTCCTTAAGTTTTAGATATTGAATTTACTAACTAAAGAGGGATAGGTGACATACCATTTAAATGTCACTTCCTCTCACTATCCCCATCCTAGATTCGTTCCAACACTCATACAAAGATGAAGCTGCAAAAGAACACAACCAACCAAAGTGATAGTAATAGCATAAACTCAATATAAACCTATGTATGTGATCAAGGAATCATACAATAAAACACAAAAATCTTTATAGGAAAGAATCATATTACTGTATCATATTAAATGTGAAA
>ML804065.1:219816-237020 GCA_009831015.1 Picea engelmannii
GGATCTGATAGCTACTCACAATCTATCTTGACAAAGAAAATCTCAAAGCCACTCCAACCAAGCTAATAATTTCAAGCCAACCAAAGCTAAGCTAAGCTCAAAAGCTCAAAAGCTAACAAGCTAAAGCACTTAGCCAATCCCAAAAGCTCCAAGCTAACCAAAGCTAACTTTTTCCATGAGAAATCCTCTTCTTTTATAAGTTGAAGAGGATAAGGTGAGGAGGTTAGGATGATCCCACTAAATCATGAAAGCGAGTAAGATCCAAACCATACGGATGCCACCTCACCATAGAAGTTTCTCCATCTAGAAGATTTGAGAAAATGCTTGTTTTTCCCTCGTGTAGGCATTCTCTCACCCTGCCTATAGAGAAACCTGAGAACATCTCACACCCTAGCTATGGTGCAACCTACGAGAATCAGGCATTCTCGCACCCTACCTATATAGCAACCTACGAACTTCCTTTTTTATAGGGTTTTTACAAGGGAAAATGTAACTTCTTTTCTCAAGAAAAGTTCTTCTCCCTTCTCTCTTCAGGAACTCAGGCCACTGACCCCTCTGAAGGAAACAAATATGTTTACATCATTAACGGTCATAGGGATGATGAAAATAATGTGTAACAGGTACAATAAGCATGGATGAGCTACATGGAATATTTATAGCTTATGAAATGAGAACAAATCAAGAAAATCAATCCAAGAAAGAAGCAACCTTCAAAGAATCCAAGAAGACAAAGAAGATGAAAAGGCTCGAGTCAAAGCCAAATTGTAGTTGTAGCGATGATTCAGACGAGGATGAAGAAATGGTCAACTTCATAAGGAAGTTGAAGAGAGGAAATGGAATTCTCAAAGGTATTCTTCCCTTAAAATGTTTTAATTATGGTAAAATTGGTCATTTTGGAAATAAGTGTCCTTATCTGAGAATGTAAGATTTCACATTTATAAGACATAATGTAGATTTTTTTTCTGGATAGTCACTGTGTGCTTGGTTTTTGAAATGTCCAATGTTTCGAGTGGACACTCCACCCATGGTGGAGTTTCCACTCGAAACATTGGACGTTTCGAAAACCAAGCACACAGTGATTATCCATAAAAAAATATCTACATCAAGTGTCCTTATGTTAAGAAGTCAAATAGTGATCAAGAATAAGATCCCAAGAAAGAAATGAAATATTAAAAGGGAAACAGGAAAGGAGATCAAAGGAAAGTCTTCAAGAAAAATATCTACTCAAGAGAAGACAGTTCGTCATCTGATGAACATGATGAAAGTGATAGTGAATCAAAGAGAGTACTCTTTATGGCTATGAAAAATAAGAAAATAAATCCTGAAAGTGAAGAAGAAGGTGAAGTGGATGTTGAGGCAAAATTAACCAATGCTTTAACTAAGTTGAAGAAAGAAAGGAAAAAAAAAATCATTCAAATAAGAAAACATTTCCTGGAAAACCCAACTTGAAAAAGGTAAGAAAAAGGAAGAAGTAATGTAGATCCAGATGATAAAGAAAGAAAAAGAGTGTGAGAATCTTGAAAAGGAAATTGTGACATTGAGAGTTGAAGTCAACAAGCTCAACAAGAACTTGAAAATTCTTGAACTGTTATAAAACATTCTAAATAATCAAAGTCCACACAGTGACAAATCTGGATTAGGATACAATAATTTACATTTTGAGGAAGGTTCAAGATCCGTGACGAAAGCAACAAAAAAAAAGAGTTATGCATAAGTTATCATAGGAAGGAATCATGGTCAACAATAATTAGAAAGGAATGAATACAAAATAACTTCCACATTCAAGAAAGAAGGAAGAATCAATTATTGTGAAGGAAACAACCAAATAAAATATCATGATCAACCAACGTGGGAATTCAGAAGGACTACACCACAAAGAAGATCATTCACTCTTAGGTATGTAAATTTATTTTATGGTCATTGTTTTACTTGTACTAACTTTGGACATAAAATTGTGGATTGTAGGGATTGTGGAAGAAATGTTCAAGAAATAAATGTTTATGTGACTCCACATAATATTGAATGTTACAAATTCCAAAACTATGGACACATAGCTCAAAATTGTAGAAGCATGATAGAGCCTCTCATGAAGAAAAACATTGGTGTTAGATACAGGAAAGTTTGGAGAAGAAATGAAAAATAAGAAGAGCATATGAATGAAGATTAGGTCCCAGATATCATACTCACAATATTTACAACAATGCAAGATAATAATGAATTCACAGGCCAAGAGGAAGATAAAAAAATCTAGGAAGAGGATGAAGTCAAAATTCAGGAAGAAAAAGAAAAGAATGTAAGAATTTGGGAAGAGAATGAAAAGGAAAATGATGAATCGACAGACTAAGAGGAAGATTACTCTACATCATAACAGGTATTTTTTTGAGCCATCCAACTTGGAGACTCCCAGTAAATATGCATATTGAACATGGGGAGTCTTTGCATTAGCCACTACAGATAAGAGTTTTCCTTTGAGCAGTTTCAAGTGTTTGTAGAGATAGATTCAGAGAAGTTGAGTAGCAGAGTTGTGGAAAACTTATGACATATGGAAATAGATAGATCTATGAGATCATTGGTAGGTCTAGACAGATATATGACAGATGATATTTACAATTGGAATCTTTAGAATCAATTGGTGACAAGAAGACAAGTAGTGAAAGGAATAGTAGAACAAGGAAAGAGAAACCTTCAGCAGAAGTTATATCATCAAAGGGACATTGTTGAACAATATATTCATTGATTTCTAAACAATGAAAATAACATTCCATGAAGATTTGAAGTCAAGAAAATGTTAGCAATGAAATTCACACTTTGACTGCTAAAGTGTAAGATCAACACCCGTTAGTAGTGTTCTTCCCGTTTTGTCACTTGGGTGAGAAAAACAATGGCACTTGCATGCCTAGTTGGGCCTGCTAGATAAGACAAAAGTTTGTGAGTGGGTTAAACAAGCCAAACACATGTAATAAACAAACAAACTAACTAACTAAAAAAACTAAGGAAATAAAAACTAGAATCCATAAGAAACTTAGAACCATAAACAATCAACCAATGACCAAGATTCTGCCACCAATGGATAACTATATTAGTTGGCAAAACACCGTAGAGAAAAAATGAGGACTTATGGGTCCCCTCTTCCTCCTTGGGAGGAATATTGAGTTCCCTAATGGATATCTCTTCTTACAATGGAATAAAATATGACAAATGATGAAGAAAATAAATGCCTATTCCCTCAAGAGGTGAGTGGAATGGCCTATTGCAATGATGCTTGACTACTCTTAGGATAAAAGAGGATTATCAAGGGAGAATTGAGGCAGCATAAAAATACTATGAAGATATTGGTTTCTTAGTGCACCCATGGCCTTTTTTTATAGGACTTCTTCAAGGAAAAATTCAAGTGGTTCTTAGTGTGAATAAGGGGCCCTTTAGGGCACCCTTTGGTCCTTGACTGGCCCCCCATTCAGATTTTTTTCAGATTTGGAGGTCAAATCAAGTTGGGAGTTGGTCCATAAGTGGTTGGGGGGGCAACAAGAACCATACATGCGATGTTCACGTGAGTGTGTAGCTTTTCTCATACATAGTCGTGCATTTGGAGCATTGTGCGCTCTACGGGCTTTGTTGGCCCACGCACTGTGCACACGCTTCATTTAGTGAGTTTGTGCATGTCAATTTTTGCCCAATTGTATAGTTTTTGCCTTTAGAAATGAATTTTGGTGTTGTAGGTGAACTAATTGTTGTTTGTATTGTTGTATTTCTGTAACCATTTGTGTGCAATGTTGCGGACAAAATTTTAGTGATAACAGATGCCCCTTGATGTGTGAGGTTAGGAGCATGCGTATAGCCGAAATACATCAATGTTTCTTCTACTGAGAGTGGCATTGTAATGAAGAGTGTTGAGAGGAACTGCAAGAGAAATCCGTTGGAGGGAGAGGGAAAACTATGGGACCCAAACCTTTCTATAGGGAGAAAAAATAAAATATGTATACAAATGAGGCGGGCATGCCCCATCCTCGTGTCATGTAACTCAAAAATGTAAGTAACTAAAGTTGTATGTTGATGTAGATAACTACAACGCTCTCCAGGGCGGTTTGATAATGGCATATGACAATTCTAAATGGTGAACATACTTTGAAAAGAGGCAAGTATGCCTGTAAGAAGTGTCGATGAATCGTAGGAATTGATGGCCTAACAAATTCATAGGTCTTCGACTGGTATAAAAAAACTACAATAGTCACATAGTAAGACCCACCGTAACATGAGATTTTGTTGAAGTCAAATATTATGTGGGTCAACAAAATCAAAGAGCAATGATTTTTATCTTTGTGTCGTCTGAGAATCCTCATTGTAAAGGTAATGAGAGTCAAGTTACTATCGCCCTTCTGGAAACTGTGCTAGAGTCGACAGAAAGGGAGACGTGACTCCAAGAAGCAAAGGGCTTCGTGAAATCCACATAAATAAGATCAACGACTGATAGGGAACATGAACGAAGTCAATATGCGATGAGACTCAAGACTTCCTTTGGTTGGGGTATGTTTGAAGGATGATTGACAACAACCATAAAATTGTATATAGTGTTAGGAGGACGACTAGATATGGGGTTCAATTGTTCCATAGGCGTCACAAAGTGGAAAAATTTAGAGATCAGGGGTACATGGAATTTGGGATACTCGGGGTTGATGAACGATGTTGACATGAGTAAAGGAGAGTGGATTCCCAAACCAAGGGCGACATGGGTTGTGTTGTCGAGAAAAGAAGCTCATCAAGGGTGATGGCAAAAAGCTAAGTAAATGCTTGAAACAAAGGATTTTTACAATTAAAAAATAAATAAATAATAATTTGGGATGAGTGTACAGATACAGAAATGGGTTCCTCAATGCGAGGTGGCTTGGCCTATGAGGGCACAAATTGTGAAGAGAAATGGTGGAGGGTGGGGGCCCCATGGGTGGGTTTCTGTGTGAGGTAAATGAATGGAGGGAAATATGCAGATGGAAAAATTGATTGTGGATGAAATGGAGGGTTAATGATACTTTTTGGGACAGGGGAAGAACCAAGGTTCAACGCTTCAATAGTGCACCAACAAAACCCTAACTACCGGCCCTTTCAGAAACACCTGCAAAGTAGATGAAGTCTCACCTAAGGTAGGGGCAGGGGTGGTTGGAGGACTCCAGTGTCTGCAACCTTAGCTGGGACACAGATCTATGATTACAATACTCTAACAAAGAACTTAACAACTACCATTCATCAGTATTTAACCGGTATGTACTTCGTAGATAAAAACCCTAATTACAGAGTAACACAATACTCAACCAGATCCATGCATATAAGCACTTAGCATAAAGAAACATATCAGATATAGCATTCATTCACATCAATGAGCACTAATATATTATGTCATATGATTCTAACATTCATAAAGATAAAAACACTAAGCATAAATCACATCAAAGGCACCAAGCAATAATTGAAATTCTCAAAGCAACCATAACATAGGATATACGTGGTTCACCCCTAGGCTGGGGATACATCCACCAACTCTTCTCTTATTTATTATCTTCCTGTCAAGATTCTTAGGCACATAGCATCAAAATCCTACTCTGGAGAGGACAGGAGATCTGTGCTCACCTCGCCAAATCCTCCTTCCTCGAGCTAGGTTACAGCACCAAGACCTTACACAGTCTCTTACAATTACTTGCACTTAGTCTTGCAAGTCTCACATAGTATGCACATAGCATGCACAACTATCACTTTCACTTAGCACATTGGCCTTTACTTTCCCTTAGCACTTAGCATCACACCCTTGCACTCTTACTTACATCGCCTAGCTTCCTATTTATACATGACAAAATGGGCCTAAACATGGGTAACCCCATGGGCTGACATCCCATACCCGTTACATAAGCCCAAAACCGAAAAATGACCTAAAAAGGGGCTGAGATTGTTATAGAAATATTTGCCTCATCATTGTTATCTTGCACAGAGGGCCTTTTTCCATTTCCCTATCCAGACTTGTCATCCCTTTTTGATGAATCCAGAGCTAAAAATACATATTTTTTCACATATATGTGCCCTATCTACTATACAACATGCGTATATGCAGGATGCTCCACTACAACCCGCGTACATCGATATTTGTACCAGAAAATACAAAAATGAAGTTGGGTTTCCATGTCACGACAATAGATCTCTGATCCTTGGCCTTCCATATACTGGAAATGTTCTGAATCTTCCCTTCAGTTTCATTTTGAAGGCTATAAGAGAACAATTCCGAGCTATGGAAAAAAGGAGAAAGCATTCAACTTTGAGAGAAAAGTTACTCTGGAGAAATTACTTCATATTGAATCTGCATCCCTTTGTCCCTCAAGTTTGAACACAGTGTTCATCCCCCAAGCTCTTTCCCCATTGGTGAGAGAACCTCATTGTCTCTTTTCTATGAGCTTGCCTTTGGTGGAGGATTGAAGTGGTGGAGGCCTTGTTGTAAGGAACTTGGTTTCTTGGTTTCGAACACTGTCGACATGGAAGTCTGTAATGTTTTCACTTCTGCTGATCATTTATTAATAGAAATAGTCCTTTCCCGTCCAATTGGGATCGTGCAAATATATGATTATTATCCATGGGCATGTTTGTAATGTTTATTAATGGATTATGATATATAATGTGATAACCCCTTTATATTTTCACTATATAGTTTCCCTGCTTGTTTGTTGATAACTTGTTGCAGGTACAAAGCTTTGGGTCAAAGTGCTCAACAGTGGAACATCATCAAATGTTGGAACGGGGTAGGATTCTTTCTTCTCTTGCTTGCACATTGGTTTATATAGTATATGTTGGAATTGAGTAGATTTCTACAGTCATACCTGTCTATTGTGGTTTACCCTGGCCATAGAGATTTTTTCCTCGTAACAGAATTGGTGACTCTGTTGGGGAGAGATCTTCTTTATAAGGGTTGAAGTACTTTTTCTCCTTGCATTTCTCTTTTTCCTTTGTGTTTCTTGTTGTATCACTGCTTGATAGATTCTGTTCACTCTGGGTCTGAGATTTCATCCTTTTTACCCTTGCCTGGCCTTGTTTTCAACCCTGTACGTGCCCCATTTCCTTGGCAGTCGTGTACACATGCATGTTGTCTCACTACGAGCTACGTATATATTCTATGTTTTCTTGAACAATCACATACACCTTATTTCCTTTCTTGGTTTCTTGGTTTGGTGGTTGCTGGGTGGGATTTGATGATTGTTGAAACTTCTTAGGTCTCTATAGTGCCTGTTGAGCTTCTCTGGGTTGACATGAAACCTGTTTAGAGTTGAATTTTGGGCATATTCTTTCTCATCATTTTTCATTTTTTATTTTTCCTTGAACTCTGGGTTGTTGCTTGGCTGTTTGGTATTCTACTTGAGTTACTTTGTTTATACACAATAATTTATATATTAGGTTTCTTATCAGTCCATGCATTTTCTTTTTAGTATATTGAAAATACAAAAAAATAGGCATTTTACATTGCTTGGCATTTTTTTATTTTGAATATTTATCATTATCTTAGTGCATTTAGTGAAATATTGCATTTTACTTCTAAATTGCAGAGTTGAAATTGAAAATTGCACTGTTTTATATTCATATCATTAATTGAAAAGTTAAAATTAGACTTTGCATTATATTCATATTTATTTTCTTGCAGAGTCATAATATCATGAGTTTCACTTCCATACCCTTTTGAGTAATCATGGCCAATAAAATTTATGCTTTAAACTAAAATTGATTAGTCAAGATTTTATTTTTAGGGTGCACAAACTAGTCTAGGGTTTAGTGCCTTGGAATAGGATTTTGTGAGTAAACTTCTCCAAGGAAATTAAATCAACATATGTGTCTGAGATAGGGAGATGAGAAGTTCATTGTATAATTGGTAAGATCAGGAGGCTCCTCTCACACCGGAGTTAATCACGAGGTCACGCAAAGTTAGTTGAAGGGATAGCCCCTGGAAACTCGCCTAGCATCAGAGATATTTTTGTGGGTTTATTCGTATTTGGGGATCTTTCTAGTACCCATAACTCTGTGAGAGGCAGTTCTTTCAAGGTTTCGGGCTTTTCTACCCTTCCCATATAGTAATCCAGTCTTACAACTTCTTGCCTGTGCATCGGTTATACAGTGGTTTATTAGTTGTTTGACTTAGGTATCTCATAGGTTACTTGCATGGGTTATTCTACTTATGCCCTGGGTCAGATAGGGGTCAGACAACACACAAACTTTATGGAGGATTACCTCTTTGGGGGGATCTGACCGACTCTTTTTTAATCCCACGAGGGTCCCTATAATTGATTTTGTTACATCCAAACTTTAGTGGGGAGTCTCAGGTCCCTCTTGGATGAGACATACCTTGTTTAGCGAGGGAGGCCACTCAACTACTTTAGCCCGTTTGCATGCATATTGGCCATTTGAATTTTGGTATGCTCTTTGACTACTAGCTGGCATTAGGATATTCTTATTTTGTAGAGTCATAAGTCATTGTGGAGTCGGACTAGCATCCCCGACGGTCCCGTCAGTTGTTACATTTACCACTGAATTTCGAGTTCTTTCCTTCTAAAAGGCATAGAGTTATTAGGTGTGGTACAAACACATCCACCTTTCAGACTTGTGGTTCCACAAGGATGAGTACTGAATATATTCTCTAGAACACTGGGATTTCTTCGACTCCCATACCCACTATAGTTAATGACACTCCTTTGACTCCTGCAACCAATACAGTTGCAGTGCAGGAGGAATATACTGGTACTATGGATCGGCCTGTAGTTAATGCTTCCTCTCTTGCCTCGAACCCTTTTGGGGGTCTTGGTCATTCATCGGGTTACAATGTTCAGTCCATCCCTATGGATTCTAGTCCATTTTCTTATGGTATGCCTAACTTCACTTCGCAGTTTTTGACTTCCATCCCAGTTGTTGGCCCTAATGCTGGCATTGGAATTGGGGGCACTACACCTCCTTACACTCCATTTTCGTTTGGTTGTTCTCATATCCCTTAGAAGAAACCTAATATAGGAAGTGTCCCTTCTCTTAACCCCAGTTCTAATCCTTTTATGGATGGATGGAACAACCAACCTGGCGGACAAGTTCTTTCCTACATCCCTAACACCTCGATGTTGATTTTGTCCAATACTTTTGGCATGACGAATCCACTTCAATCCTCTAGGTTCCAACCCAGACAAGGTGAGTATTACACTTTGGGCAATCCCCAACCCGGATCCAATTTGATTGGGGGAACTTTTTTTAACCCCCATATCATATCTAATCCAACTAGGGTCAATTTTCATAACCCTCATCAGAACATTCCTGCTGGAATGATGCCCAACCCAACTTATACGAATCATCTCAGAGGAGGGCCTTATAATTTTGGATAGGGCTTTGGTTCTTACCAGAATCCTGGGTGGAATGTAGTTCCCAACGTACAATTTTTCACGGGAGGATGGGGCCATATGTCACAACCCCATATCCCTTTTCTGGCCACGCTTAATTTTCCAGATTTGGCTAAGTTAATGAACGACACGGTGAGTCATGAACCCACATGGCCCCCCATCCCCACCAAGATTCCTTCCGACATCCCAAAGTTTGAAGGTAAGAATGGAGAGGACCCTAGTGATCACGTCACGACCTTTCACCTTTGGTTCTCATCGAATTCCCTTAACCATGATTTGATTAGATTATGATTGTTTCAATGCACTCTCGTTGGAGTTGCTGCGCAATGGTATATTGAGCTACCTAGGGGAGCATATGGGTCATTTAATCAGTTGGTGACGGTCTTTCTCAAAAAAATTCAATTGCCCATTCGTTATGATTTCGGCCTCGAACTTTTGTCGACTTTACGCCAGGACATCGCCACTCATATCTCTGATCATATCCAGGAGTGGCATAGATGAAGGTGGTTGATTAAGACTCTTATACCCCTGGACTTTCTCCTAGAATGGCTCCTAAAGTATTTTCACCCTCCTATCTCGAAGGACGTTGCTACTTCCAAGGTCTCCAATGAGGAAGAAGCTATGTTTAGATCCCAGTAGCTATATTTGATATGTGTTAAGTCTGGGATGTTATATCACCTTCTTCCAGAAGCATCGCATTCAAATTATGACCCTAGGAAAAAACTGGGACCTCATTCCGATGGCATTGTAGGATCCACCAATGTAAATTCCACAGACTCGATGACGAGCCACTTGAAGACTTTGTCTCTAAATCAGTATGTTGGAGGACCAACTTCATCTATGTATTCCAACCCCACTTAGTCTATGGACGTACATTTTGTGCAATCGTCGAAAAACCCACCTAGTGAGCAGTAACCAGGAGGGAATAAATGGAAAGGTCGAAATAATCGTAAGGGTGGGAAAAATGGTAATAAACCCAAGGACAAAGATAATAATGGGAAGCATAATGATAATTTTGGAGAGGGAAAGAAAGAGAAACGTAAGGTGAAGTTTCCTTGTAAACTTTGTACCGATGACCACCTTACACATTTATGCCGTAAAATTGTGGAGGTTGTGAGGCTTTTGAATCTACCACCCGATGTGATGACAAATCCATTCCCACATAACCAACACTTAGCCTCGAGCTCTTCTAACACCGGAAATGTAGCCGGTGGGAGTCAAAAACCACCATCGCAAGATGGTTACCATGTATGTATCAACATGGTCGATGCGAAAATCGATGTAGCCACTCGATCTCGCGATTATAGCTCTTCACAAGCTAACTCTAGTCTAGAAGCTCCCACTCCTCCTTCGGAGTTGAACTTACATATTGAGAAACTAGAGCCACCGCCTCGTATTATGAAAGGAGTACTTAAGCACTCTACCCACAATTCTAATGCTAGAGCCTCCCAAAACTACTCTATTGTTGAAGACCTGGGCCAAACCCCTTGTGCGATGTTGGATTTGCAGGTACTCCAGACATGTCCTTCACGGAGGAATGCCTTACTCTCTGCTTTAGAAGCTCTAGAAACCAGTGGCTCAAAATTTATCAAGTTTGATGTCACGGATGTGAAGCCTCGCTTACCTTACCATGTGGCTTTCCAAATCCAAGTGGATTATTCCAAGTATACCATCAAATGTGTGGTTATTTATGAAGGCACTACCACCTGCGTGATGTCCCTGGTCTGTTGGAAATCTCTCTATTCTCTGACCCTTTCCAAGTCGTCGAACATGTTGACTGCATTTGACGGTCATTCCTTCTGCCCTCACGGTATTCTCCCTGCCTTTCCATTCTAGTTAGGTGGGAAGACGGTAGAGGTGGAGGTAGAGGTAGTTGATGCACCTCTTGATTATAACCTATTACTAGGTCGCAATTGGACCTATTCTATGGTCGATGTCGCATCGCCCGTCTTTCGTGCTCTTTTTTTTCCTAATCAAGGGAAGATCGTGACGATCGACCAATTGTCCTTTGCGTACTCTAGTTCTAATGCATCTATCAGACCGTCGATCCCTGTGATTGACAATTCTTAGCCAAAAAATGAGAATATCGGTGTCAGAATGTATTCTTTCCTTATGGGTACTTTCAACTTCTCAGCACCGAATCACCACATTTACGCCATGACTAGCGGGCCTGCTTCGACAGAGAGGTCCATTCATTTCCTCACTTCCTATTTTAGTGATCTACGGACCCTACCTTCCCCGACTTCGTCGTGTGAAGGTTAGTCTCATGATGGCATGGCCATGCCACTATCGACAATAGAGATTGTGTATCAAGTTGTTCTTGACTCTTCCATCGATCCTGATCCTGTTACCTCGCTGACGGACGAGGAGGATATTGTTCTTAGGCCTGTATGGGCCACCTCATTTTCTTGTTTGCATGATTTCCTAGATGAGACTTTGCCTTCAGACGAAGCCATCCTCGAAGCCATGAATGGTTCTGATAGACCTTGGGATGATATGCATCATCGATCTTATTTTCTCCCAAGTATTGAAAGAATCGAGCAAGATGAATTTCGGTCTACTTTGAGTGATATATTCAATCATATCGTAGTTCCACTTGATACACATGACATTTATGATGAAGGAAATATGGAAATTATTTCTCCTATAGTCTCGATTGATATCTCTCATACCCCTGACAAGATTGAAAACGTAAATACTTGTGTAGATTGTTCACTCGAAGAAATTGTAATCTACATCAATCTCTTCAAAGAATTTCGAGATGTATTTGTTTGGTCATATGAAGAGATGCTAGGGATTGACCCTCGTATTGTCGAACATGATATTAGAACTTACCTGGATGCTAAACCTATTCAACAACGTCTTAGAGATATGAATCCTAGAAGGGCCCCTGCTATTAAGGCAGAGGTGGAGAAGCTACTTAATGTTGGCTTCCTCTACTCGATTCCCTTGACCGAATGAGTATCCAACCCCTTTCCCGTGAACAAAAAGAAAGGAAACATCCATGTATGTATGGAATTTTGTGACCTGAACAAGGCTTGTCCTAAAGATAACTTCCCCCCACCTTTCATTGATCAGATTCTCGATGAGTGTGTAGGAAGTGAGATGTTTTCTTTTATGGATGGATTTTCAGGGTATAACCAAATCCAAATCAAACCTAAAGACCAACACAAGATGAAATTTATATGTCCTTGGGGTACTTTTTCATACCGTGAAATGCCTTTCGGCCTTAAAAACATCGGAGCAACCTTCCAATGTGCCATGACTTTCACTTTTCACGATATTAAGCACATAGTCGAAGCCTACCTTGATGATCTCTTTGCTCACTCTCGTAAGAGAGTCGATCATATTATGCACCTTTGGCTTGTTTTTGAAAGATGTTATTACTATAGAATATGGTTGAACCCTCATAAATGCATATTTTGCGTTAAGTCTGGTCATCTTCTGGGATTTTTAGTCTCCGAGATCGAGATCATGGTAGATCTTCTTAAGGTTGAGGCAATACTTCAATTGCCTCCCCTGCACATGATTAGACAACTTTAGGGTTTACAAGGGAAAGCTAACTTTCTACATCAGTTTATATTGAATTATGCCAATATCACTAAGGGTTTCATGCGCCTCTTGAAGAAAGACACCCATTTTATCTTGGATGAGCGAGCCCAAGAGTCTTTCGATGCTTCGAAGAAAACCTTAGTATCGGCCCCTCTACTGAGGTCTCCTGATTACAATAGATATTACTTTCTTTATATCTCTGCGTCTCAAGAGACGATTGGTATGGTTCTAGTTCAGGAGGATGATGAGCTCCATGAGCACATCATCTACTATCTTAGTTGAAATTTAGTCAGCCCTAAGCTTAATTACTCTCACATTGAAAAAATATCTTTGGCTGTCATTCACACAGTCCAACGTTTATGTCACTATATATTACTTTGCAAGACTACTTTGGTTGTTGATGTCAATCCGTTTCAATTCGTCCTTACCAGGCGTATCATAGGGGGGAAATACAATAAATGGATTTTCATTTTACAATAGTTTGATCTCAACTTCTCTTTGGAAAAGTCCAAGAAATCAATGGTCTTCACAGAGTTAATATCTAATTTTCCACTATTATATGAGGATGTTATCCATGTTGATTCATTTGCAGACGAACACATTTTCCTTGTCTCATCATCTAACCCCTAGTATGGATACATTGTTCTCTATCTTCAAACCTTGAAGTTCGCTCAGCATCTTTCATGAGATGACCGACAACGTATTAGATACCAAGCCAAGAAGTATACCATCGTCGGTGACACCTTTTATTGCTGAGGACTAGATGGTATATTGTGTTTTTTCTTAACTCATGAGGAAGTTGAGTTAGTCCTAAAGGACTGCCACAAAGGGGCTTGTGGTGGTCACCTATCCAGGCTTGTGATAGCCCAAAAAATCTTGCGAGATGGTTATTTCTAGCCTTCTATATTTAAAGATTCTATTGAAGTGGTTAAGATGTGTCACCCATGGCGGGTGTTCACTTGGAAAATGTGTTCGCACCCATCCCCTCTTCACCCAGTCATTACCATCGGTCCCTTCACCAAGTGGGGCATAGACTTCATAGATTGCAACCCAACTTCGGCTAGGGGGCATCAACATATTATCGTAGTCGTCGAATACTTTAATAAGTGGGATGAAGCCATGCCTATCGTGAAATACGATGGGAATATTGTTGTCTTCTTCGTACTCAATCAAATTACTGCCCGGTTTGGTATCCCGAGTGAGATTGTCACTGATCATGGCAGTCACTTTTAGAATGAAATGATGGTAGAAATAGAATCTAAGCTAGGGTTAGGCATGGTCATTCCTCCCCTTATTACCCCCAGGAAAATGGGCAAGTAGAGGCTGTCAAAAATTCTCTCAATACCATCTTGAAAAAAAAAATCAGTCAGAGTAAGTCTGATTGGCACATCATGCTATATCCCACGCTTTGGCCATACTGAATCACGGTTAACACTGCCACCGGTTTTTTCCCTTTGCAGTTAGTGCATGGTGTGGAGTCGATTCTTCCTATTGAATGTGAAATCCCTTCTTTTAAGTTGGTAGTCGCACTCCTACCTGACACTTCAGATCTAGAGCGATGACTTGTACACCTAGAGAGTCTTGACGAGCAGCGTCGGGACGCCTTTACGACCATCGAGGTGAACAAAAAATGTGTCAAGGTCCAGTATGACAAGTTTGTTTGTCCTCGGTTGTACACTAACAGTGACTTGGTACTTTTATATGAACAAACCAAAGAACTGTTGGGGACATGGAAGTTTAAACCCATGTGGCATGGTCTGTATATCGTGCGACATGTTCTAGAAAAAGGAACCTATGAGTTAGAATATTATGAAGGGAATGTGTTGGTCGAGCCCAAAAACGAGCTCTACTTGAAAAGATATTATGCTTGAGACTAGGCTTGGGTAGAACTCTCTGTATACTAGTGTCATTTAGTGTATATACATATCTTTTCCCTTTCTTTTTGTCTTCATCTTGCTTATCAATTTTTCCCTTGATTGACAAATGTCAACAAAGTCTTTGGTCTACCTAGGATTCACAGATAGAGCCAGTTGTCATACACGGAACTTGTCTTCTGTCGCTTGGGTAATTTACTCACCCGAGGGCCTACTGGTGTCTTCAGTTGGCATATGCCTAGGGCCATACACAAACAATGTGGCCGAATATAGCATCGTCATAGAACTTTTTCATGATGTTATCTCACATTGTATTCTCTCTTTAGAAGTTCTCCTGGATTCCCAATTAGTATTATGTCAGTTGAATGGTAGTTACCGCGTGCGTGATCCTACTTTACTCCGACGATTCCTACGGGTACGTATTTTAGAACGACGGTTTGATTTTATCACATATTATCACATTCCTAGGACTACTAATCATGTATCTGATGCCTATGATAATTACATTTTAGATTGGAATTTAATAAAGCAAGGAAAACCATTACATCAATGTACACATTGAAAAATATAAGTAAAGTTGAAGATCCCTTTTATATATTTCAAAAAATATGGTGTTTATATTACATAATTGGGGCTAAAACCGTCAATACACATATCCAACTGAAATATAGATCCCACGACATCTACGCCTGTGGTGCCAGATGTATGTTATGATAGAAAACCACGGCATTTGAGAGACACTGAAAAATTCATACCCATGCTCTAGGTACACCCACCACCTGTCGCTCGATGGCTTCAGGTAGATCCTTTACCTAAACCATCAAAATCCTCTCCGTCAAACGACACAGGTTTACCTGCATGTTTTGTAGGACTCTATCGGTTTCTCCTCTCGCCCCATCATCACCTCGGTACCTTCATCGATGTCGAGGTAAAACCTTTGGTCGTCGCGGACCCACATCTGCATCACACAAGTGTCTAGTTAATACTTAAACACCACCAAAAAATATTTTTGTCTCATAATACAAAAATACAAAAAAATGAAATATTTAAAAAAAAATTACCTATGTCACCGTAGGCAGCCCTTGGTGGAAGTGGCATATCTAGATCTCCTCTCAAGTTGATCCACACATAAGGATAGTCATCTAGAATGATGAATTGTCTTTTCCACCAGAAGAAAAAATCCTCGTTGTAGGGTGTTGGCACCCTACCTCCCCCCTGTCATCTCATGACCTTGTTCCATCATGCCATGGGTTGATCACAATGTTCCCTAGGAAGGATCTCCACTCTAGGTCCCATACCTGGAACCCACTCGAAAAAGAAACTGCAAAGAATGGAGGCAAACCCAAAGTTTCGCTTACCCCCTTGTTTGCACTCTGTCAACTGACCTTTCATATTGGTCAGCAGTGAGGTACACCAGTCATAGACAGTGGGTCTCACACAATCCACTGCGTAAAACATAAGTGACCTCGACGCCTAATGCAACAAAGTCGAACCTGTAATCCTGGTCAATACAAACACGGTGATCTTTAGGGTGAGGTTATTTATTGCACAGATAAGGATTTGAATTCCCACCTTGGGAGTCCCTGCTACACATTGGGCATCAATATACTCCTCGATATTCATCCCACTCCCTGCTCCACGTGATTTGAGGTTTACAACCTCTCCTCAGTGTGATAGACCAATCAAGAAGTAGATGTCCTCTACTTCGATCCTCAATGGTTGTCCATCAAGGATAACGCTTTCGCTTTCAAGATCCCAGTAACCCACCAACATCTTCAACAACCTCACTTGGGCCCTCATTCCTTTGAGAGCCCAAAACTTATACAAGCCACATATTTTTAGAGCTGCTTGAGCCACCGGATCTCAGTCCACTACCGCATCAACCTCCTCATGTTCTCGCTCTCTTCATTCAAGTGCCATCCTGCAAAGGAAAAAACAAATTTTGAGTTAGAACCCTTCTTTTTGGCCATTTCCATACCTGTACATGGATTCCTTTGCATACAGTCACGTGTAGGGCTCAATATACGCCCCTTGTGGTTCACACAGTAGAGTATACCTCGTCATATACGCAACCAAAACAAAGGCAGCCCGTGTACACCGAAATTCCTAATTTACACCCTCAATAACTAAAAAACTGGAACCTAATTCAAAAATGTAATCCATTGAATTTGAAGAGGATAAGATGTAGAGTTACCTGATCCAGACGGTTCATCATTTTGTTGCCTGATGCTCCCGCAATTGTCGTTTGAATCTTGGAGGTATTTTGGTCCAAATTGCACTATTTGGGTAAAAATCAAAATGGTATAGTAATTTTTTATTTTATTACTATTTATAAGCTATTTTTACCCACTTTATATAGTTTTATGCCATTTGTTTTCACCTAATG
>ML804066.1:9982-27996 GCA_009831015.1 Picea engelmannii
AGCATAAAATAATGAGAAAGGACGTTGTATACCTTGGAATGATCAGGTGAAATGATAGTATAAGTCAAAATGCAGGTGATGAAGGGTAAAATAATAGCAAAAAGTATGGGCAAAAAGAGTACAATATGTGGTCCTAACACATATGTCAGTCAGGATCTTTGATACCCATCTTGGTGTGCAAGGTATGGAAGATATTTGCGAACTCAGGAACTGCTTGGTCTCTTTCCTGCCGTAGTGTGGTCCTTTTTGTATACTCTTCTCTTTCCTACTGCAGTGTGGTCTCAAGAAGTTATGGACAAAGAAATACCCTTCTAGTAGATTCAACCATTTTTCTACAACATTTTCGTCTATATGACCTTCAAATATAGGAATATCAAGGTTTATTTGTACCTCGAAGGGAGCAGTGCCTCAGTTTGAGGAAGATGCGTCACTTGTTGGTAGTCGTTGAAGTATTTGTGCAAAAATATCCATCATCTTGTTCCTCTTTTGTGTAAGTCATTCCTCAAGAAATTTTTTTAAAGGATCTCCTGTCCCGTCATCTTTCTTTTCTCCTGCCATGAGAGGTCGCTTGGGCGTGCGAGAGATTTTTTCCTCAAGAGAAACAAGCTCAAGACACAATTCTTTGTACCCTGACCTTGTTGGGGACATGCATTAAAAATGACAAGGATAAAACCACTCGGATACCATTGATATGCATTTTATGAGAAGAACGAAATGAATATAGATTATTATAAAAATATACTTAACATAGAATAACAGATATATAGTAAAATTGGTTTCTATTCAATAAGGAAATAAGATGAAACTATAAAATGCAGCGGAAAACAAGCTTGTTGGAATGGTAGTGGCTTATCTCTGAGAAGAGATGTGACGGCTGCGCTCATTCACATTAAGATGAGAACAATGAGGCTCATAAGGCATTTTTACAATAAACATGAATTCCAAAAACTCTAGACATCCAAAAACCTAACCTTGGGAGATGAAGCTCCAAAAGTCATGTGGGTCCCATTGGGGTAAGTTAGTACATCAACTTCCCAGGGTCGTAACTTTTGCATATAATATATGTTTTAAGCGCACAATAGCCCGTTGGAAAGGTATATCTGATGAATACACATGTTTCCATAAGAATTTAATTATATGTACAAACTAATTGTGGTGAACCCTAAAAATGATGTGTAGGGCCTCAAAATGACCCTAGAAGTGAGGGACTCGAAAACTAGGAAAAAACTGCCAAACTGGAAAACTGTCAAAATGAGTCATTGGAATAGGTGGGAGGCCACCGAAATCCATCTAGATCAAGGCATATTTAGATTCAAATTGAATTTATTTTGGTAAAAATGTAATTTTGTAGTAAATTAGCTAGGTTGGCCCTGATAGTTTGACCTAAATTAATTAAAGGTCAAATTTTGGTATAAGTAAACATAGAGTGACATTCATTTTCATGATAACTCTCACTTGGGAGAGTGGAGGTATGAAATTTTCTCCCTACTAAGGGTTATCTGCTGAAATAAGGAGGGAACTACTCTTTTAAGGCTTGTTTTTTGCACTTGGACAAATTTTATGAAGTTTTGTGGCAATCTTGCATGGTTTTACATGATTATTCTTGGTGCAAGTAAGAGATTTTTGCTTTGTCATTGTAAATGGTTATGGTAATGGTTTGATTTCTCATACAATATTATGAAATTTCATGTTTTAGTTAATTCTTGAAGTAAGAAACTTAAAGTGCTAACTTTGTTGCTTTTCATTTTCCTAGCTTTATTGAATTGATCTAGGGCCCTAAAGTGATAGCTCTCTAGAGGTTTATACTTTGTTATTGTGAAAAGTAATTTTCATCCATAAAAATATAAGAAGAAGGAGGTTCTAGGGCATATAAGTTCCCACACCCTAGCTTCCTCACTTCTTAAGGTCAAACCTAGGAGGACTTAAGTTGCTACTCCTTCTAGGTCTTTCTCCCTCTTGGATTATGTGTAAAATCACTCGTTAGTAGCTTTGAAGGAAGCCTCTTACTTGACTCCAACACCCTTAGAAAGTTACTAGTCAAACCTCACCCTTTGACAAGTATCTTCAAACTCAAACTCCAAACTGTTTCCTACTTGATTACCTTATTAACTTTAACTAGTTAACTAACCTAGCTTAGAGATACTAACAACCACTTAATTACTGTTGATAATTCACTGTTACAACCATTTTTTTGTAGTTTATATCAATATACCAACCACCTTATAACAACCCAAAACTTTTATAAGGAAAGTTACTATCAATATATTCTCAAGTGTTTGTTCAATTGCCTTAGCAGAGTACATTTATGAAGCTTGTTTACTGTTGTCATTACTTCTATTTTACTGTTGTTACATTTAACTTAGACAATGTGTTTAAATCCGATTGCTAGTTGATATATTTAGAGAACTCACATAAAGACAAAGTATTATCATTGATTCATTAAATGATTGTTCACATTGTACGCACAAGTGTGTTCTTGTTGATACAAATTTGCAACTGTTATCATTTACTTATCTCTATCATGTACTTGTTATTTGATGCATACATAGACAATCAACATATATTCACAAGTTTATTATCTTGTTGAAGAATCATTATCATTTTTTATTTCCTTTAGCACTTGTTGTTGTATTGGTAAGGGGCAGGTGCACTTTATATTTCTTTTGCTTTATCCTTCAAGACTTAAACTTGAATTGAGTGACCTAGAGAGAGGGGTAGTTTACTTATCATTTCTTTCCCTTCATCAACCCACTAGGTCTATGGATGTCTCCCTTGGATAAGGCTTTTCCTCCTAAATAAAAAAGGGTATCTTGTTGGGGTGACAATAGGATTACCCTCTTGTTGCGCCAATCTCGACCTGCTTTCCTTTAGGCTTTGGGAAAGTATAAATTGTGTGATAACATTTTTTGTGCCATTTCAAGGGAACATTGAGTCAATATTCCTCAATGACATTTTTTCGGTAAGCCTTTCCCTCAAATATTTCATCTTACAAAGCTTACCTGGTGACTCGACTGAGGGTGATTCCCTCACTCTCTTTGATAATCCTTAGGAGGATATCTGGCGACTCCACTGACCTTTTCCAAGATGCCACATTACTCTTAACTTTGTGATATTTCCAAGATGTGGGATCATGGAGCCCTAGGAACACGTGTATTTGACTATTGATTTCAAAAATTTTCAAGGATACCCACATTATTTTTATATAAAATGGTTCAACAACTCTCCAAGATTCAGAGGCCTCCCAAGTAGAATTCTTGAAGTATATAAGTGAGTTAAAATTTGAAGGGGAGGATGTTCTCATAAAATTGTTCATACTTTCCCTACCATCCTTTTTTCAAGATTGGATTAAGGTTTGTTGCGAAGATAGGGGTATATCATGTTTCATAGACCTCATTAGTAGGTTTATCAAGTTTGTGAAACCATAATGCCAGAAATATGAATATGCCCTTCAAAATATCACAATAGCCCTAGAGGACGAGGGATTCACCACTGAGTTTGTGGAAGATCTGAGGGATGTGTACAATACTAAATACCAAGAACCCTTTGATGTAGAAGGTTTTCAACCACTTGAAGAGAAGCAAGATTTTTCCCATGCTTCAATAGAATGCAGTAAATACTTGACTAAAGAATTGAGTTATGAGGATGAAGCACTAGTATTCTCTCCTTCGTCCGATGAAGATCTCCAAGATCCTATCTCTCTTGCACAAAATGAAGAGAATGAGGTGAATCATTTTCCTTTCCAAGTTTTTGATGACACTTCGTTCTATGATTCAAAAGGTGAAGAAGTAAAGGAAACATTGGAAGAGCTAGGTCCTTTATTTTCTAATGAAGGAGAAAAGATGATTAAAGAGACAAGTCTCGGGGATGATGTACTGGATGATATTCCATTTGATGAAGTCATCTAATCCTTTGACACTCCTGCACAATAAGAAGTGAACACAATAAGTTACTTCTCTTTCCAAGATTTTGATGATGCTTTATTTTATGATTTGGAAAGAGAAGAAGTATTAGAGGAGACATTGGATGCATTAAATCCTTCATGTTATGATAAAGGTAGTGGCATGGTTGATAATATTGATGAGTTCATATTCGTTGGAGGACGTAAGTGGGATGTGATTGGTTCTCATGAGGATCCCATTTATGATATGGAAGGATATATTAAAATTCTTCCTTTACAACAACCATATGATGTTACTAATAATTTTGATGTTTGGCAACAAGATGTTGATATAATTACAAAAGTTTTCCAAGCACCCAAGGATGACCCAGCACAATGTTCTCCTGATGATTTTCAGTCATACCTTGAGGATTTTGATGATTATTCCTTTGAGAACTTGGTTTATTCTATGAAGAATATTATCAACCATTGTTGTGCTCAAATTTTGTTAAAGGTGAGGATGTTTCTTGCTTGAAGAAGGACACTTGTGACAAAGTTGTCCAACTCCCTCCAATTGATTTACATTGTTATGTCACTAAGGATGCAGTTGGGGAACATGTCTATTGTTTCGAGTTTTCTTTAGGGAAAAACTTTCTGTTAGAATTCAAGGGGAGGTTGAATGCCTTAAGAATTTTATTATCTCAATCTTTCATGTTTCCCCTAAGAAGTTGTTAGTTTCCCTCTAAGTTCTTGTTAATCCCTTCTCAGGCCCCAGGGAATGATGACGTCCAAGGTAGTCAACTCTTAGACTCTTTGAGAAAGCCTTTTGAGTCCTTTACCTCTCATGATCCTTTTCTGAGATGGATTGATAACTTTTCTGGAAGAGTGACTTGGCATGATTTTATCCCTCCCTCCCACCTCCATGAGCTAGACTTTACAACTTCCTATGATATAATGCATCCTCTAACTCATGTTTATTTTGTGCTTGACTTGTCATTGTTTTGGTTTATGATGAAGCAAAAATACAAGTATTATGAGGTATTGATAGGATGGTTTCATTGGTTATTTGACTACACCTAGCATTCAACCAACAAGTAAGTAGAGGTAGGTAGGCATTTGCATCCATTTTATATACCATTGCATATCATGTTAGCATAGTTGTAGTTGCATTTTTCATATTTTCTTGTTTCATTATGTATATATGTATGGTCATAATCATATGTTAACTATAGATTCTTTTATTTGTTTATTTTATCATATGGATGAGGGGTTATATCATCACCCTAGGGATTACTAATATCTTTTGTTGATATTTAGCAGGCACATGTCACACCAGAGATGCTAAGGTTATCATGCACTATACAATGAGCACATGTCCCCAAGTTGGAGCCAGATGCTATCCCCTAGTCTAGGGATAACTAAGGAGATCATGTCTCGAGGCCCACAAGACCTAGAAATGAAGTATCGATATCTGGTCAACTTAAGCATGGCCTCGGAGGGCCCCTCTTTTATTCAGTGCAGTCCACATATCACTAGTAGTAGTATCCATCACACTAACATGGTCCTGAAGTAATAGTGAGTCTTGCTCCATGAGGTAATGAGTTCGGGTATCATGGTATGTATCGGTCTGATTTTTGAAGCACTTGAGCATGTTGTATTTGAAACCTTCTTCATTTCATGATGTTTGCTTGGAAATTATACTATTTTCCTTGTTCAAACCTGGAAGGGTGACATAGTTCCCTAGTAAGTTTATTTCCCTTTAGGATGGGTTGCTACTGGGTGGATCTTTGAAGAGTCATTATCTGTTCGCTCCATACTTAACACTTTCCATATTTATTCCTTCCATATCCCCTTTCCTTTTTGGGCATTGGGATTGACTACACTATGAAGGGTTGTACCTTACCTTGTGGGAAGAAGGGGATAAAGGCCCAGAGGGTAAAATTAACTGGAAAGAGTTAAAAACCAATTTTGAAACCTTTGATATGCTTCGCCTAGGGATCCCCGAGAAAGCAGTGAAAATATTCTTCGTAAGAAAATGGTACCCACAAGATAACATAAAAAATCAAGGTACTAGTTTATGGATATGAGTTCTCATCACGAGATGGCCTATTATGACCATGGGCATGCAACGATATGACATTACCACCCATCTAGTCACCAAAATAGGGTAGTGGATATTGGTGGCATAGACAAGAGAAAAAGGGTCTCATTACAAGCTATTCTTCTCATTTCCATGAAATTTCTATGGATAACGTTGTCACCTCTGGTAATCAAGCAAAGATAATGTCCCTCAACTATTCCCTTGAAGCAAAAGAGAAAAATATCAAAAGAAATGAAGCTAAGAATAAAAGGGAAATCAATGGGATAGGAAACAATTGCATCCATGACAAGGTGCATCTAACCCTCCACAAAGGCACCCATAGGTAATAATCTACATTTTCCTATTATTACATGCACCCCATGCCCAAATATTTACCCCATGCCACCTCATACACTTTTATAACTTGGACTAGATTGCACTTGGGAACACCCCAAAATTAAAAGAAGTTAGCCCAATAGGACACCCTGAGACCCTCTCTAAAACTAAATTGTCAAATTTCATAACGTATTTGAGAATTTGTTTGGGGTTAAGGGGGGTTTGATGAACACATTTTGGTAATTTAATTATTGGATGTGATTTACATGCTATGATCCTTGTCACTTATTAACCCCTGGAGGGCGTACTTGTTATTTTTGCAGTACCTTGCTCAGTGGATAGGTACACATGGGCAAATTATTAGCTTATACCTTTAGACCTTCATCAGGGGCCAGGGGTAAGAAGAGATTGAAAGCTTGCACCAGATGAAGAAAGGGCGTTGCCTTTGGAGGCATTGTGGAAGACCTAGACCTAAGGTATCATGCTCCTCCCACCTGAACATTAGCCTTGGGAGGCATTGGACGTCACCTCTACAACCATAGACATCACTTGTCAGTCAGGGTTTTCACCTTGGAGGCATTCATGAGGCTATTGGCACGTGTGGGAAAATTTAAGGCCTTTGGAGGCCCAACATTTCATCTCCTTTGCCCAACATCTAACACTTGAGGCCCAATGTCACCCTATGAGGGAATGATTTCACCTTTGGAGGCCTATTTAGATGCAAATTGAATTTATTTTGGTAAAAATGCAATTTTGTATTAAATTGGCCAGGTCGGCCATGATATTTTGGCCTAAAATAATTAAAGGTCAAATTTTGGTATACATAAACATGAAGTGACATTAATTTTCATCATAACTCTCACTTGGGAGAGTGGACGTCTGAAATGTTTTCCCTACTAAGGGTTATTGGCTGAAATAAGGAGGGCACTACTCTTTTAAGGCTTGTTTTTGGTCCTTGGACAAATTTTATGAAGTTTTGTGGCAATCTTGCATGGTTTTACATGATTATTATTGGTGCAAGTAGATTTTTACTTTGTCATTGTAAATGGTTATGGGAATGGTTTTCTTGCTAATACAAGATTATGAAATTGCATGTTTTAATTAATGCTTGAAGTAAGAAACTTAAAGTGTTAACATTCTTTCTTTTCATTTTCCTAGCTTTATTGAATTGATCTAGTAACTAGTGAAACCCTAGGGCCCTAAAGTGATATCTCTCTAGAGGTTTATACTTAGTTGTTGTGCAAAGTACTTTTCATCCTTAAAAATCCAAGAAGAAGGAGGTTCTAGGGCCTATAAGTGCCTACACCCTCGCTTCCTCACTTTTTAAGATCAAACCTAAGAGGACTTAATTTGATACTCCTCCTAGATCTTTCTCCCTCTTGGATTATGTGTAAAAGAACTTATTAGAATCCTTGAAGGAAGTCACCTACTTGACTCCAATACCCTTAGAAAGGAACTAGTAAAACCTCACCCTTTGACAAGTATCTTCAAAATCAAACTCCAAACAATTTCCTACTTGATTACCCTACTAACTTTAACTAGTTAACTAACCTAGCTTAGAGATACTAACGACAACTTAATTATTGTTGATAATTAACTGCTACAACCATTGTTTTCAATTTATATAAGCCTACCAACCACCTTAGAATAACCTATAATTTGTACAAGGCAAGTTACTATCAATATATGCTGATGTGTTTGTTCAATTACCTTAGCAGAGTACATTTCTGAAGCTTTTTTATTGTTGTTATTATTTCTATTTTATTGTTGTTACAATTAACTTAGATAGCCTGTTTAAATCCAATCGTTGGTTGATATATTTAGATAAATCACATAAAGACAAATTATTATCATTGATGCTTTAAATGCTTGTTCACATTGTTCGCACAAGTGTGTTATTGTTGATACAAATTTGTAGCTGTTATCATTTACTTATCGCTATCATCTACTTGTC
The DNA here is from genome assembly GCA_009831015.1 of Picea engelmannii. Lineage (NCBI taxonomy): Eukaryota > Viridiplantae > Streptophyta > Pinopsida > Pinales > Pinaceae > Picea > Picea engelmannii. The sequence goes on from ML804066.1 coordinate 18,230, forward strand.
ATTTGCTGCATACATAGACAACCAACATAAATTCACAAGTTTATTGTCTTTTTGAAGCATCATTATCATTTGTTATTGCCTTTAACACTTGCTGTTGTATTGGTAAGGGGCATGTACACTTTATATTTCATTTTCTTCATCCTTCAAGACTTAAACTTGACTTGAGTGACCTGTGAGAGGGGTAGTTTACTTATCATTTCTTTCCCTTCATCAACCCACTAGGTCTAGGGAACTCTCCCTTGGAGAAGGTTTTTCCTCCTAAATAGAAAAGGGTATCATTTTGCGGTGACAGTGATATGATTACCCTCATGTTACACCAATCTCAGTCTACTTGCCTTTAGGATTTGGGAAAGTACATACTGTGCAATAACATGTACAATTATAATAAAAGTGTGTAATGAAGGTTTCTAGCCGACATACAAATATAACATTAGAAATGTAATAATTCAATATATAGGGATTAATAATGGGCTTTATACATAACCTGAGTTTTTTTCCTAGATATTATCATGCCCCCCCCCCCACCCTTCAAACAAGTGTTGTTCTCAACACTTGACTAATCAAAGATGTTTTATGTGAATATATCAACTTCCCAATTCACCTCTTCCATTGTTAGGTTCTTCCATTTGATGAGGTACTCAATAATTTCTCAATTTCTCAACTACCTAATCCTTGTTTCAAGGATTGTTTCTGGCTATAGTATGATTTTCCATTCCTCCTCAATATCTCATGGAACTGTTTGGACTTAGATATTGTTTCCGATTACCTTCTTTAAGAAAGAAACATGGAATACTACATGTACACGTGAAGATGGAGACAATTCCAATTTGTAAGGCATACTTCCAATCCTTTTCAAACCTTATAGGGGCCATACTATTTAGGTGCTAATTTATTGTCCTTATTTTTTTTTCTTGAGGGACATATGTTTGTATGGTTGTAGCCTCAGAAATAACCAATCCCCCACTTCAAATTCCATTTCACTATGATGTTGATATGCTTGTTGTTTCATCCTATTTTGTGTCATAACCAGGTTGTCCTTCAATAGTTTGAGAATCTCTTGTTGGTTCCCTATGTGGTCCTACATTGCTTAAAACTTTGTAGTCCATTTCAAGGGTGATGTGATGGATGGAGGATGATATCCATAAATTTCCATAAATGGGGACATTTTTCATGAAGTATGGAAGGATTTTTTGTACCATCATTCCACCAAGGGCAACCACTTGATCCATCGTGTATGTTTATCATATGCAAAGAAACAAAGATATACTTCTAGAAATTTATTCACAATCTTAGTTTTCCCATCATATTGAGGATGGTAAGATGAGATATCAGCCAATTGAGTACCCAAACAAGAAAAAAATTTAGTCCAAAATTTTCTAGTGAATATTGGATCTCTATCACTTACCATAGTCTTGGGGACTCCATATAGCTTTTAATTTTTTCAATGAATGTTGTGGCTACTATACTTTATTTAAAAGGATGAGAAAGAGAGAAAAAGTGGGAATAAATTTTCAATTGATCTAGTACTACCATGATGACCATATTTCATTCAGATTTGGGTAATCCTATAATAAAATCCATTGAAACTTCTTCCCAACGTTGACTTGGTATAGCTAATGGTTGTAGGAGACCCGACATCTTGATTATCTCTCCCTTATTCTATTTAGAGACCACAAATTCAAACAAAAACTTTTGAACATCAATTTTAAGACCTTCCCAAAAAGCATCCTTCTTGATCCCGTGGTACGCTTTCAATAATCCTAAATTTACTCCTATAGGAGAAGTGTGAAATTCTAGAAGGACCTTATGTTTGAGTTGGGAATTTTTACATAAATATAGGTGATCATGATACCATAGAAAATCATTCTTCCATACAAAATTATATAATGAGTTGGGGTCCTCTTGTAGTTTTTGAATGATATTTCATACCTATTGATATTGCTTCCATTCTATCCTTGTTTTTTCCACCCATTCATATTATGGAATAGAAAGAGCACATAGTGAACCTTTTGTTTCTTCTTCTTTCCTTGAAAGGGCATTTGTCACAACATTATGCTTTCATTTTTTGTATATAATTTCAAATTCATAACAAAGAATTTTTGTAATCCATTTTTGTTGCTCTTATGAAAATAATCATCGCTCCATGAAGTACTTCAAGCTCTCATGATACATTTTTACTTTGAAGTGCCTTCGCATTAGGTAAGGACACCATTTGTTAACTACATGTAGTATGGCCAACATTTGTTTTCATGAATTGGTTTGAGTGAGTTTTTTCCTTTAAGTTGGATTCTTTCAAAGGCAAGGGGCATTCCTTCTTGCATTAAAATTTCACCAATGCCATGGCCTAAGGTATCACACTCCACACTAAATGTTTTTTTGAAGCTAGGTGTGGTCAGGTGAGGAGTGGTACTGTGGTGAACCAACCTGGTTCACAAGTTAATAATCCAAAATACTTGAAATATAAAGATATCCATATAGGATAGTAATAAATTATATATTGAATAATAAATGTATAAGAATGGATAAGATTATGAGTACAATGAGAATGAGGGCCTTATATACCCACATAGGGGTGTCCATTCATGAAGAGACGTAACCTTTCATCATGAAGGTGTCTCTTCACTATTAATCATTAATTATTGATTATTGTTTATATTGTGTTCATAACATTGCCTTCCCCTTAAAAATGATTTGTCCTCAAAGCATATTGATGAAAAAGGCTTGAAGGTTTTTTCTTTGCCTTGTAATGTCTTCTCTATTGGCATGTTTTCAGACAGAAGGCAGAGTATTTTTTTTTCATTGATGCCAAGCTCAGCCTAATGATGATGAACAAGAGAAAGTGGCAAGACCAACAACACAACGATGATTGCATGGCAGAAAATCCCAAAATGCGAAAGGACAGAGCATGTCAAATAACTCCATTTTGGAGTTTCACAGATCGAGAAATCATAGTTTTGGATACCGGGTGTTGGAAGTGTAGAAACACTTCACTACAGGAGTCCTGAAGTCACGAAATGTGAAATGCCGAAATCCTGAATCAGGCACAATGAAGACTTGTGAATTCGCGATATATTCCTAACCGTCGGATCAATGATTGATCTCGACTGTTGATCAGACACAATGAAGGCTCGTGAAGTTTTGATAATATCTAAACCGTTGGGTCCATAGGACACGTGGTGAAATATCGTCATTTTGCTGACCAAAAAGTCAAAGGAACGGGGTTCCCTAACCTCTCGAATTCATGACATGCGAAATGTAGAAGTGTCGAAATGTGAAAAACACCTTTTGGTGTAGGTTTTGGTTACTGGGAGATTGATAAGTCAAGAGTCGAAACTCTCCAACATAGGAGTCCCAAAGTCACCAAATACGAAACCCCAAAATCCTTAAACAAACACATCTACCAGAATTTCAGATACCGAGAGTTGGAGGAGTCAAGAGTCAAGACTCTTCATCACAGGAGTCCCAAAGTTGCAAAACCCGAAGTCGTGAAATGTGAAATCGCGAAATGTCAAAGACTCCATACCGGAGGTTTGGATACTGAGATTTGGATATGTCAAGGACTCTCATGATAGGAAGCCCTAAATTGTGAAGTGCGAAAAATTGAAAAGTTGATCTGACTCCATTTCAGAGTTTCCCAGATCGGGAGGTGGAGTTGTCAAGAGTTATCACATCAAGAGTGTCGAAATCGTGAAATGATGAAATGTGAAATCACGAAATGCCAAAATGCGAAATAGTGGAAGGTCCTAACAACTAGACTCCATTTCGGAGATCGCAACTTGGAGAGTCGAGATGCTTGCATCTGAAATTCAGGACATGTGAAATCGCGAAATGCCGAAATGAGAAATGCCAAAATGATCAAATCTAGTCTAGCTAATCTCTTCTTTCAGAGTTTTGGGGTTCACGACATGGAGTGTCAAGTTATCTCATCACAAGGAATGCCAAAATGATGAAATGTCGAATTGCGAAATAAGCACGAGATCCATTATTTAATCCAATGGTGCAGGTGAACTTGAATATGATCGGAGGGCTACTACTCCATCTCACAGTTACGAATCGGTTAGCAAAATTGATTCATGATTCTTGATTGGTTGGCATTTCAGTTGCTGAGACGTTTTCTTTGCCTAAGAATATTCAAAGTGTAACTGTCGTTATTGTTGAGTATAAAAGAAAAACATAGAGACTGTGCGCGGTTGGTTGTTTGGACTGAAAAATGAGTTGAACTGTAGAATTGAAAAACTACAGTATGTGTAGTGTGAAGAAAGCTCAGAGAGAAGGAAAAAAAGTTGAACATAAGAGAAAAGGTGAAGAGAGAAGATTGTGCACATATCAAAGAGGATGAGAAGGATAGAGAAAGAACATATAGACAAAGACAACAAGTCAAGCCAAATATGAATAGAGAAGAAGAATAGTGTAGCAGAGAAGAATTGGAGAACAATAGAATTGGTAAGAATTGATTTATCTATGTGTTGGTTATTCAGTCATTTATTTAAAACCAGGGAGGTAGGGTGGTGCTAGGAAGGACTGTTGTCCTCAAAGGTTCAAGTGGGTGCTTGAACACAGGGAGTTGTAGCTTCCATCTGGTTGCAGCCAGAAAAACCAGGGTGGCAGGGTGGTGCAAGGGAGAACAAGTGTTCTCTGTTATACAGGTTGGAGCTTGTGTAACTGGAAGTAGGTGCTTCCATCCAGTTGGTGTTGGAACACTCAGGGAGTTGGTGCTTCCTTCTAGTGGGTGCAAGAGAAACCAGAGAGTTGGTGCTCTCAAACAAGTTGGAGCTTGTAAAACAGAGGTAGTAGCCTCACATTGAGTTGGTCCTCAATTATAGATGATGTACATAACTAAGACTGCCTATCATTTCGAAGAAGAAGAGGTTTTATCCCTTTATGGGTTTCCTCATGAAAATTTGTCTCTGTGTATATATTATGTGTGATTGATGCTCATTATTTATGTTGTCCATATGCTGTATAATATTGATGATCACTTGAAGAAAGTTTAAGAATTGTTTAATTGAATTAAAATTGTTTAAGCACAGTAACAATTGATTCACCCCCCCTCTCAGTTGTCTTAGTAATTTCAACAATTGGTATTAGAGCGAGTTCCTTTTATTTAAAGGTAGATATGTAAGCTTAAACATGACAAGTCATGAAGGGACTTCAGCCAGTAAGCCTCCTCTATTTGATGGAACAATTTTTTCCTTTTGGAAGGTTAGAATGAGAACATACCTAAGGGCCTTAGGTGCTGATGTTTGGGATGTAGTAGAGACTAGATACATAAAGTTTGTTGTGCTAGCCTCTAAGGATGATAAGTTAGAATTTAGCTTTAATGCTAAGGGAATGAATGCTATCTTGAATGGAATTGCAAAAGTTGAGTTTGTAAAGGTGATGCATCTTCAAACTGCCAAAGAAATGTGGGACAAACTTATTAGCAACTATGAAGGAAATGAGAAAGTAAAAGATGCTAAACTTCAAACATTTAGGTTGAAGTTTGAACAAATAAAGATGAATGAAGATGAAACAGTTAGCAAGTATTTTTTAAGAGTTGAAGAACTTGTGAATCCCATGAAGGGTCTTGGTGAGAAATTTGAAGAAGCACTCTTAGTTTAGAAGATTTTAAGATCTCTGCTTGATAAATTTAATCCAAAAGTATCTGCAATAGAAGAACTAAATGATCTTAAAACTTTGTCCATTGATCAACTTCTAGAAACTTTAACTGCATGTGAAATGAGAATTGGCAAAGATAAATCCATTACTAGAGAAGCATCGTTTAAAGCAGACCAAAATACTGATTCAAAATTAGAAAATATTGAGGCAAAATTTGTGAGAAGGTTAAAGAAAGGATCATGAAAATATCAAGGCAAGTTTCCCTTCAAATTCTTTAACTGTGGTAAGATAATTCATTTTTCATCTAAGTGCCCCCATAAAAAAAAGGACCAGAACTCTAATGATGAAAAGAAGTACAAATACAAGAAATATAGTAAGAAGAAAATTTTGGTTGCAAATAATGACAATTCCTCAGAAGACACCGATAGTGACTCTTCGTGTGAAGATAAGGTAAATGACTTCATGCTTATGGCCAAAGAGGATTATGATAATAAAAGCACAGGAAATGATGATAATGATGAAGAAGCTATATTTGATATGGAAGGAGAACTAATCAGTGCACTGGAATAAATTGACAGACTCGAAATTAAGAACAAAAAGCAAAAACATTTGTTGATATAGTTCGAGAAAGATAGTAAACAACTTGATGGAGACTTTGCCCTGCTGAAAGTGGAATTAGAAGAGGCAAAGAAAATAGAAGACATACTAAAACAACAGTTGTCATAGAAGAAATCCAGGTGTGAAGCCTTAGAAGAAGAAATAGTAAAAACCAGAAAAGAAATGGAGAAATTTAAGGGATTGTATCACTAAAATATTCCAAGTATTAAAGCCTCAGAAGGATTAACCTCCATTCTAAATCAACAAAGAAACCCAAAGTTGAAAGATGGATTGGGGTATGAAGAAGGATCAAGTAGTGATCATCCAAGTAATACAGAACCTATCAAGTTTGTCAAATCCTCAAACATTGACAATAGTCACTCTATAGAAACAAAGAAATAAAATCAGCCACCAAGAAGGAATGAAAGAAAAAATACCAGAACTGAATCTGTAGATCAGAGAGATTATCGGCATGAAAGAAATCAACCTCCTCAAAGAAGACATATTTTTTCAAGGTACAAAGGTTTTTTCTATGGTTATTGTTTTTTCTACTCTAATTTTGGTCACAAAGCTATAAAATGTTCTTTAAGATTTAGATATGAGCAATCAAGTTTTTCAAGGAATAATTATATGCCACTACAAAGATTGAGATAGCTAAGCAACAAACAATCACAGACTATAAATCATGTGATGACTGGGAGAAGGACACATATGAAACACAACAACAGTTATGAGCATAACAATTGTTATGATCTATTATTCCATGAACCAGAATGTTACAACTGCCATAATTATGGACATAAAGTTGTAGACTGTCACTTAAAGAATTACAAGTCAGTTTTGATCCCCACTGCTGAAAATGTCAATGTTTGGAAGAAGAAAGAAGATGACAAGTGTGGACTAGTATTATCATCCCAAAGACAAAAGAATCCCTAGTATATTGACAGTGGATGTTCCAAACATATGACTGAAGACAAAAGTAAGTTCCTAACTCTAAGTGATAGCAAATCAGGGAATGTAACTTTTGGAAATGATGCACTAGGAAAAATAAAAGGTAAAGGAATGGTAAGTTTGAGTAATGGCAAAGGGAAATCTCAATATGTGTTGTTTGTAGAAGGTATAAAACATAATTTTCTTAGTGTCAGTCAATTCTGTGACCGAGGATGTGAAGTCGTTTTTACCTCTAAAGACTGTAGAATAAAATCTTTGAATTCAGGACAGCTAGTTGCAAAAGGGATAAGAACATAAAACAATGTCTATGTGTTAAAAGAAGAAAAAGAAGGATGCCACTTAAGCAAATATGATGAAATTTAGTTGTGGCATAGGAGACTTGGACACCTAAATTTTGATCATATAATCAAGCTCAAAAATAATGGGGTAGTAAAATATCTTCCGAAGATATCAAAACCACACGACTTTGTTTGTAAACCTTGCCAAATTGGAAAACTTACTCACACTTAGTTCAAATCTAAAAAATTTCCTTCAACAAAAAAACCTCTCTAGTTAGTACATATGGATTTATGTGGACCATCAAGGAAAGAAGGTACAGGAAAAGAAAATTATTTTATGTTGATAATTGATGATTATTCTAGACTAACATGGGTTTCCTTTTTGAAGGAAAAATCTGAAGCATTTGAAAAATTCGAAGTGTTTAAGGCTCTGACTGAGAATCAAACAGGAAAAATATTAAAGGCAGTAAGGTCTGATAGAGGAGGAGAGTTTAGTTCATGGAAATTCAAAGAGTTCTGTGATAAACATGGGATCAAAAGAGAGCACACAATTCCAAGGACTCCACAACAAAATGGAGTTGTTGAGAGGCAGAATAGATCAATATAGCAAATGACAAGATCAATTATGAATGAAAGGGACATACCTCAGACATATTGGGTAGAAGCCATTCATACAGTTGTTCATATCCTTAACAAAGCTCATCTCAGGCCACACAGTGACAAGACTCCTTATGAACTATGGTTTGGAAGACTTGCTTCAATCAAACATTTTAAAGTCTTTGGGAGTAAATGTTATATCAAGAACAATGATGAAAATATTGGAAAATATGATGACAGGACTGATGAAGGTATCTTCTTGGGTTATGATACAAACAATAAAGGGTACATATGTTACAATAAGAGGCTACATAAACTAGTTGATTGTATAGACATAAAAGTTGATGAAGAAATCCCAGCCAGAAATGTAAGCAGTGTTGAATCAAGAACATAAGATATAGTTGAAGATGAAGATGAACAAGTCCAAGGATCAGAAAGAGAAGAATCCAAATCAGATGAAGATACGAAAACTCTGACTGACACAAATCAGCAGAAAGAAGCAAAATCACCTCTCAGAATTGTTAGAAAGAATCATCTTGAAAATCAGATAATTGGAGAGATAAATAAAGGAGTTCAGATAAGAAGGAAATTGATTAAAGACTCAGAACAATCGCATGTTGCATTTTTATCTATGACTGAACCTAAATTTTTTGATTAAGACAACCAGCATGATGATTGGATTAGAGCAATGAATGAAGAGCTTGATCAGATTGAGAAGAACAATACTTGGGAGATTGTCCCTAGACCTGAAGATAAAAATGTAATAGGTTCCAAATGGGTGTTCAAGGATAAAATGAATGAAAAAGGACAAGTTGTTAGAAATAAATCCAAATTGGTCTGTAAAGGGTATGCACAAGTTGAAGGTCAGGACTTTGATGAAACTTTTGCACTAGTGGAAAGATTGGAAGCAATCAAAATGTTTATTTCTTATTCATGTCATAAGAACTTTAAAGTTTATCAGATGGATGTTAAGTCATCATTTCTTAATGGAGATCTAGAGAAAGAAGTTTATATGGAGCAACCTGAAGGATTCTCATTGACAGATAATCCTAATTATGTTTGTAAGCTAAATAAGGCCTTATATGGACTAAAACAAGCACCACGTGCTTGTTATTATAGACTAGACAAATTTTTACAAGACAAAGGGTTCAAGAAAGGTATTGTTGACAACAACCTTTACATTAAGTTTGAAGGTGATAACTTACTAGTTGTTATGGTTTATGTAGATGATATTATTTTTGGTTGTACTAATGAATCATCTGTCTAGTTGTTTGCTAACTCTATGAAAACAGAGTTTGAGATGTCCATGATAGGAGAACTGTCATATTTTCTTGGCTTACAAGTAAATCAGAGTTCTACAGGAATATTTATCTCTCAAGAAAAATATTTGAAAGAGATGTTGAAGAAATTTCAGATGGAGGGTTCCTCTGATCCGGATTTATGTAGGAACACAATGAAATACAAAAATACACATAAACGCAGAGATGCAGTGGAAATAAGACTTCATTTCATTAATAACAAATGACTGAAATATGCTTACAAACAGAATGTAAATAAACTAGCTAAGGCGCTGGTAGCTTATCTTTGAGAAGAGATGTGGCTTCTACTCGCATCCGTGAGAAGATGATTACAATGAGGCTCTAGAGGCATTTTTACAATAGACGAGAATGCCAAAAGTCATATACATCCAAAAACCTAACCCTAGGAGATGAAGCGCCAAAAGTCATGTGGGCCCCGTTTGGGTAA